>LBNU01016641.1:25415-37881 GCA_014162995.1 Artemisia annua | reverse complement strand
AATGAGCGGTGAAGCTTTTACCACGAGGATCGTTGTCCCAACGAGGGTTGAAATTGACCTTGTCACTCGAGTCGTGAGTTATGTGAAGTGAATGGGTTTAAAAGATGTGATTTGGTTTTAGTTACACTACGAAAGTTTTGCATAAAGTTTTAATGAAGTAAAGAACGATAAGAAAAGAAACAAGTTTAACTAGAATGGAAAACATGTAAACAAATAGAGTATAAAAGAAATAAAAGATTAAACTTAAGAAAGAAAGAAATAAAGAGAATGTTTTTGTATTTTAGATTTAATTAACTAAAAGAAAAGTAAAGTAAATGTTTAAAAGAAAATAAAACTAGAAAAATAAACTAAGTTAAAAGGATTTAACGAAAATTTGACAGAGTAACGGTAGGAAATGAATTAAAGAAAACTCCACTCGATAAACGATGGAGTGTAAATAAGCCTAGCTCGGCTTTAGAAGTAAACAGTACACGACACAAAAGAGATTAAGACTCGAAAACTAAAGTGGACAAAACTCAAACTCGCTAAGATAAAGAAAATGAAACTCGCTAAGGAACAAAATTGCCAAACTCGCTATCTATAAAAATGACAAACTCGCTAGGATTCAAAAGGTGATACTCGCTATCTTTAGAAATGATACTCGCTACACTAGAAGTTCATACTCGCTAGACCCTAATGTCCTACTCGCTAGAAATAGAAAAGACTCCATACTCGCTAACTCTATACTCATACTCGCTAGGTATTATTGCTACTCGCTATCTTTGATACTCGCTAAAAGAAAAGGAAACTCGCTAGAACGAAAAATTGGTACTCGCTAGGATTCTAAAGGACCATACTCGCTGGATTAAAATTGATACTCGCTATTTTTTTCTAGCCAAGCCAAACTCGCTAGATTTTCTATAGCATACTCGCTATCATACAGATTTGATACTCGCTGGACTATACAAAACTCCCATACTCGCTAAACCCTAAATCCTATACTCGCTATTTTAAGTTTTTAAGAACTGGAAATATTTTAACGTAAAACTTTTTATGGAAACTTAATAGAAACTTATTTAGACTCAATATTAAGCAAAACAAACAATCAAAATAAGCTAAAGAAGCTCGATGAATTTAAAATAAGCTAAACATATTATGTGGTATGGGGAGTTTGAGGAATTGTAATCTCAGTTGGCATATTTGAGATTTCAACATCATTGGCTTGAGCTTCCACATTAACTGGAGTTGGAGTTTCCACTTCTGTTGCTGCAGTGGAATCTTTTGACATAGCAGTGGAATCTGACTTTCCACTGCTTTCAGGATTTTCAACATCTTTACTACTAGGATCCTGAGCAGCTCCAGTCTTTGCAACATCATTTGCATCTGTATAGTCCCACATAGGTAGTATGAATTCATCTTGATCCTCCTCTTGATCCTTGCTTGGTTCATCATAATCAACAAACTCTTCTGAACCTGCAAAATCATAAGTAGATGTACCTGTAGAGATAGGCACATAATTCATAGTATTGGTTAGAGTATCAAGATCAAATAGCTTCTCTAGACCATATCCCTGTTTGTTCACTTTGTTTTCTACGAACTCAACATGCAAATTTTCCTCTATCTTTTGGGTTCTAAGGTTGAATACTCTAAAGGCTTTGCTAACCATAGAATACAAAACAAAATACCCTTCATCACACTTCTCTTCNAGTATCCTGAGCAGCTCCAGTCTTTGCAACATCATTTGCATCTGTATAGTCCCACATAGGTAGTATGAATTCATCTTGATCCTCCTCTTGATCCTTGCTTGGTTCATCATAATCAATAAACTCTTCTGAACCTGCAAAATCATAAGTAGATGTACCTGTAGAGATAGGCACATAATTCATAGTATTGGTTAGAGTATCAAGATCAAATAGCTTCTCTGGACCATATCCCTGTTTGTTCACTTTGTTTTCTAGGAACTTAACATGCAAATTTTCCTCTATCTTTTAGGTTCTAAGGTTGAATACTCTAAAAGCTTTGCTAACCATAGAATACCCAACAAAATACCCTTCATCAGACTTCTCTTCAAACTTACCCATATGATCAATGGTATTGAGAATAGTAACATGACATCCAAATGGTTTCATGAAATCTAGAATAGGGGGTCTCCCTCTAAATAACTCATAAGGTGTCTTATTCTTTGTTTTTACTACTAAAACCCTGTTTTGTACATAACAAGCAGTGTTAACTGCTTCAGCCCAAAAAGTGATTGGCAATTTTGAATCTGCCAACATGGTTCTAGCAGCCTCTATTAGTGTTCTATTCCTCCTCTCAGCAACACCATTCTGTTGAGGATTTCTAGCTACACTAAACTCTCTCTTAATACCCTTATCTCTACAAAAATCATCCATAACTCTATTCTTAAACTCTGTCCCATTGTCACACCTAATGACTTTAACTTTCATATCATTTTGGTTTTCCACTTCTGTGATAAAAACCTTAAGAATGCTAGTAGTTTCATCCTTAGTTTTAAGAAAGAAAACCCATGTGAACCTACTAAAGTCATCAGTCACAACAAGACAATATTTCTTGAGATTAATGCTGCTCACAGAAGTAGGACCAAACAAGTCCATATGTAACATTTGAAGTGGGTGAGCAATAGAGTTAACCAACTTAGACCTGCAAGAAGCTCTGTGTTGTTTCCCTTTAAGACAAGCAACACAGGTTTGATCATTTTCAAATCTTTTCTGAGGCAAGCCTCTTACCAAACCATCTTTAACAATTTTATTAATATGACCAAGTCTTCTATGCCATAGCATGGATTCATCCACTGTGGCCTTTGCAAGCAAGCAAGTATAATCATTTTTAGCAACAATGTTGTTCATATCAAAGCTATATAAAGTGCATTTTCTAGGGATTTTAAGAAGAATCTGACTCTCATTAGGCATCTTGAAATCCTTAGAAAGGACATAGCACATTTCTTCAGTAAAAAGAACATTGTTTTTCTTGTCACACATCTGTGACACACTAAAAAGATTATACTTAAGCTCTTTCACATAGTACACAGGTTCAAAATCCAAATTACTAGTTTTAATAACACCTTTACCAGTAACTTTACCATTAACTCCTCCTCCAAAGCTGACATTTTGTCCGTCAAAAGATTCAAAGTTTGATAAATAGGACAAGTTGCCAGTCATGTGCCTTGAACATCCACTATCTGAAATTCCTTGATCTGACCTCTTTGCCCTTGGATGTTTCTGCACATAGAAAGAAAGAAGTTAGTTTCTTTTGGAGACCCAAGCCATGATTGACTTGGATCTGCCTCGTGTATCAATATAGTTAAATCTATCAAAGGTCATTGATACACCATTGGGATTGGTTGTAGTGTTTATTCCTTTAGGTTTCCATTCCCAACGTGCTGAGGCCTTCACAGCATTTCCCATGTTCCCCTTTTTCTTATTTACAACATTAACAGTGGGAACATTTGAAGTAGCAGTGGAAACTGCTTGTGTAGATTTTGGCACCCACTGTTGTTTAGGTTGAGCCTTTTTGTTGTAAAGAGAACCTTTATCTGTTTGTGCAGATTTAACAAAAGTAGTTTTTGGCTTTGCACTTAAAACAGATGACTTAGTAAAAGCAGTGTTAACAGTTTTAGCAGTGGAAAAACTTTGAGGTCCACTTTTCAAAAGTACTGCTCTTGGGATCATGTTGCTGTGTGAATTAGGGTGAGTTTGATTATTAAACTTGTTTGTGGTCACCCTATTCTTCCCATAAAATTCCCTTCTCCCACCATTAGAACCACACTTAGCATGTAAATGATTAAAATCACCACAAGTATAACATGCCTTGTTGTTCATCACAAAATCACTACCTAGTTGTTGAGATTTGACATGATTCCAACTCCTCTGGTTACCCCTAGGAGTTGATGACCTTTTTCTATACATCTCAGCATACTTTACAGTTTGTCTAGGTTTGTTTACTTGTTTCCTAGCTTCTTCTGTATTAGTATTAACAACCTGTGGGATGGGTTTCTCAACACTGTTTTTAACATTTTCATCTATAACAGATGAATCACTAGCACTCTCAAAAACATCAGTGTCCTGCTTAATCTCTACCTCACTTTTAACAAATTTGGGAGGGCCATATTCAAGTATAGGTTCTTGAAAATCCTCTATGCCTGTATGTGCTAAATCTATGCCTGGAGGTGCTGGAACACCTCTAAGTGGTGGAGGTACAGTGTTGTATCCTAAACCAGACTTAGCCTTATTAGTTATTTGAGCATCCCAAATCTTTTCAATAGACTTAGATTGATAAAACAAGGTGTCAACAGATAAATTTACATTTTCATTCACCTTTTTAAGTCTTTCAACCTCTTCTTTCAAAGCCTCATTTACTGCTATCTTATGATCTAACTCTCTTTTAATGACAATCATATCATCACTGAATTTAGATTCATTTTCCCTATAATGCTCTAGTTGTTTTTCTAACACAGATATGCCTCTCCTAAGATTTGACACAGTATAATTAGCAGCAAACAACTCTGTTCTTTGACTCTCACATAATTCATTAAGCCTTTCACATTCTCTAGTTGCCCTACATGTTTTAGAACAATTTTCAAAATTTTGTACCTCAGAGTCAGAGAGAGCCATGAGAGCATGTTCTGTAGCAATGAAACCAGCTTCTGTAGATTGGTCTTCATCAACATCAGCCATGAAACTCCAATCATAGCTTACACCATCAATTGCCAACATTGCCTTTGGTTCTTCCACTGTTGGCTCTTTCTTCTGCTTATACCAAGTGGATCTGTTATCCTGCTTCCTTGGTCTTCTGCATTCCCTAGCAAAATGTCCCAACTTGTGACAGTTGAAACACTCCACTTTCTTCTTATCAAACCCTGCAGTTTCACTTCCATTAATGTGGATTGGCTTGCCAGTCTTCTTGAAAAACTTCCTAGCTCTCATGCTAAGAAGAGCTATTTGCCATTTTATGTCCATCTCTTCTAAGTCATCATCATCAATTTGCTCTATGTCTTCATGAGTCAATATAGAGCCATTCACTTGAGTAGAGATGAATGCATAAAAGGTGGGATCACCTATACCAGCAACCTTCTTTTTAGAACCTGCAGTGGTAACAAGAGCATTACCAGTGAAAACAGTTGAACCAGCAGTGGCAAATTCATCATCACTATCAGCTTCACTGTCATCAGTGTCAATTGAAGTTGACATCAATGCCAAGCTACTTGAACTTGAACCTAGCTTTCCTGCCTTCTTTAACCTTTGCTCAATTAGCTTGAAATTATTATATAGGTCATTGAGCTTCATAGTTTCAATTTCAGGTTTGTTTTCCCAAACTGTAACATTAGTGTGAAACTCAGCAGGCAAACTTCTTAGAAACTTCAAGTTGAGGTCTTCCCTTTCCACCTCAATTCCAAACACAGTCAATTGAGTAACCAATTTCTGTAGTTTGGTGAATATGCTGTCAAGAGATTCATTGCTTGAAGCAGAGAAATTTTCATAGCTTTGCTTCAACAATGTCTTCTGTGTCTTCTTAGTAGCATCATTGCCACCAAACACTGAACAGATCTCTTCAAAAAGTTCTTTTGCTGTTTTGAACTTTGTGAATGCTATTATTTGATCTTTTGGAAGAGTCATAAGCAATGAACTTCTGGCTTTCAGATCATTCTTTCTTTGGGTCCTTTCATCTGTTGTAGTAGGCACAGAAATTGTTGTAACATCTTTATCTCCAATCTTCTCAGTCTTTGATTGAGGTTTGAAGGAATCACCATTTAAGATGACTTCCCACAAAGCATAGTCTGACATGAGAAAGTATTGCTCTATCATGATCCTCCACATCTCAAACTCATTAAGTTTGAGTTTGGGAAGTCTTGGAACATTTGACTGATTGTTTTCCATCTCCATCTTTGAGTGAGTGAGTTAAGCTTCTTCTTGGATCTTCTAAATCAAAGTATCAGAACCTGGCTCTGATACCACTTGATGGATCTAAACACACACCTTGTGTTGTTGATACTTTGAGTAATATTATTAAGCACGCGGAATTTACTTAACAACACTTAGAAGACAGTTTATATGATGTATTGTGAGTGAGTATAGTTGTATGTAACACAAAGCTTCAATATTATTAATGATAATAATACGAGTGATCTTAGCTATCACTAGGGTTACACCTTGAAGCTCTCTAGAATAATTCGTACCTATGATCATGACCTAGGATCTCCTTTTATAGCACAAGGAGTCCTTTACAAGATAAGTATAATGCTATCTAAATAGAATATTCACAAGATCTATTCTATACTTATCTATACACGAATACATAACAGTTATCTAGTAAGCAGTGGTAATAATATGTACTAGCAGTGGTAATGAGTTTCCACTGCCAGTGCATTCTTCGGCAGTGTCTTCCATAAGCCTATCAGTGGTAACTGTTAGCTTTATTCCCAACACAAAGTTTCACTTCTAAATGTTGTAAAAAAATTTTAAATTGGCGCTAAAATTGCCCTAACAAATATTTCTTTCGGTTTTTATTACAAATTTACTATCAAACAAACAAAAATCAAGCGCAATTGCATTCTCTAAGGTGTCTTAATTTACCCCCTTACACTTAAACCGAACATTGTCCCCAATGTTCACATAAAAGATGTAAAAGTAATGAAAATGAAAGTATGAAACAAATACTCCCCTGATTCGTTTGGTGTGGATAGTGAGGTAACATGGTTAGATCTTCTTCCAAGAAAAATGAACGCTCAAAGCTTCCCTTTCGAAATATAAATCATCTCCTTGTCCAAAATAACCTGTTAACCTGAAAAACAATAAAGGCGAACCTCGCGTAAAATCGGCGGTATAATCTATAATAGGATATAATGCTTGTGGAATGAATGTTTTTGAAGAATTCCTGGAGAATATAAGTTAGAGAATTAACAAAACTTTTTATGATTCCGGAAGAAAAACAAAACTTTCAAAAATTTCAGAAAATTACTACCTGACGCCGTCAGGTTGTAATGCCTGACGCCGTCAGAAATGATCTGACAGAATTCTCATGTTAAGTTTCCGGAAAACTTTTGGAAAAATTATACCTTACTTCCTGGAATTCCTGCAAAAACATCATTATGACTCGATACAAGCATTTGACTCAAACAAGTAGTAATATGCATGTTAATTTACATTGTTATGATTCATGTTCATTCGTTCTTATAAACCGATTTAGATTTCCCTTACACTTATCTTTTGCAAAATACCTTTATATGTAGTTAAGACGAAGTTAAAAACAAAATAAAGCATCTTCACAAGTTAGTTTTAGAAGCATGAATCAATAACAAGAAAAATAACATACATACGGAAACAAATAAAATCAAACAAACAGATAAATAAACACAAAGCAAATAAAGCTTGGGTGGCCTCCCAAGAAGCGCTTTTCTTTATTAACGAGTCTTGTAGCTAGACTCAAAGTCACTCTATCCTACATATGTGAGTTCCGCATCGAGGACATCCTTAGGGATGATTATGGTTGGAAGTGTCCTATCGGTGCGTTTGGTGAAATATGACCTCTCAAACTTCTCTCCACCCGGATCATATAGAGTTATGTTTATGTGCCATGATCCATCTCCTTCCTTAGGTGGCTTTTCCCAATTCCACTTATGTTTATCGCCTTCACTTTTCCACTTATTCATGGCTAGGTTAATTGGCAAGACTCCTAGGAAGTCGGTCATCTTTCTAAAAACTAGGGGATCTTCAAAGGGATCTAACTCGGTGTCCCTAGCCAAAAGTTTTTCTACCATTTGTGTTTGGTTTACAAATTCCTCTTCTAGGTAGAATGGGCGTTGGGGTCCTATGAAGTCTCCTTCTAACCATGGTCAGTATCTAGAGGGCCTCTGACTCCTCCCAAACTAACCAGTTAACCAGGTGTGGTCAACAAGTCAAATCTGAGAGAGGAGAGATCAATTTATGATCCGTTGAAAGCAAAGTGTACTCACGGGTCGTTAAGTCCCAACGAGATTGAAATTGTGTTTTGGAAACGTTATGGGAATGAGTGATTTGAGAAAAGTAACCAGATAATGATTTGGATTTGATTACACTAATCAGATATAAGTGAAAATAAAACAGATAAGCAATATTAACAATTATGATGCGCGTGGATTGCAACACGCACTACGTTTTACCTCTCGAGGGATCTCGAGAAGCTTGCAATCCCCACCAGGCAGTGTACCTGACCGATGTAGTATAGTGTAGTGGCAAGTACCGGGGGATTGATCGTTCTCTCACAGGGAATAGTGTTCGTTAGGTTAAAGACTACTCTAATTAAGGTCTAAGGGTGGAGGATGATTATTTTTGTATTTTTATGTTTTTATGAAAGCAGTAAAATCTCGGTTTTGAAGGAGTGGGCGGAATTAGTTGCTAGTCAACTAACCCAAGTTATCTACTTATGCAATTAAATTAAAGTTTTGAGAAAACAATGGTGGGGAAAGTAGTGTTTACTTAGATTTCATTACTCCCTAACTATCTTTTACCATGTAATTAGTATGTTGAGTTTGCGTGGATGACGGGTGTATTCCTAACAAGTCGTAGGGAGTGCGTTCAATTCCCTAACTCTATAAGCTCCTACCTCACTCTATGACGATACGTCAAGTATCCTATCATAAGCTCACCGATAGCAACCTACGCATGAAATACTACCTTAAAATCGATTAACGCACATACGATTCACGTTTCCTAAGACGTTCAAGCTTGTTACCATATAGGAAGTTAGCCAGTTTTCTTAAGTCTAACGTAGATGAAACATTCACCCAAATCACAATCACAACATACACATCACATGATAATCAATAGTTAGGTTTCATTAGATCTAAGCAAACACAAGTTAATTTAGCCTAGCATGTTGAAGGAAAGAAAAGCACAAACATAGATCATACAACACATAGACATATTGTATGGATTGAATGAAGACTTATCTTAGATTAAACATGCAAGTTAGAGGGGTAAAAGTACCCTCTAAGGTCTGTAATACACGAGCTAGGGTTTAACCCTTAAGTTCTCCACCAAGTTCCTCTTTTAAAACAATAAAATTCGTCCTATATATATAGAAAATACGGGCTGACGGCGTCAGCCCAAGGTGTGACGCCGTCACGCCGACGATTAGGGTTTTGTGATGGCCTTCTTGACGTCGTCACGCCGCCTTGTTCCAGATCTGACGGCCTTCCCTGACGCCGTCACCAGACTAGGCCAAAAACTCTCTGGCCCGTCATGAGTAACTTCCAATTTCTTCACTTCATTTGTTCCTGACGTCGTCACGTTGAAGCTTGTGACGCCGTCACCTTCTGTGCACTTTAGGGTCTTTTGAGATTTTGTTGTTTTCCGCACTTTTTCACTCCGAAAACGCCCGAAAATGCTTCTTTTGTGATTTTCTCCTCAAAAGTACCTAAAATGAGAAAAGAAACGACTTTGGGTGAAATCCGATCAAATAATATACGAATTAGGACTCAAACTGACCCCTAAAAACGTAACATTTTTCGTCTCATCAAATACCCTTACACTTGAGATTTGCTTGTCCTCAAGCAAATGCGCTTTTATTCCAATTAAAATACAAGTTAGAGGTCATTTAATGCGAACATAAAAGTAATTACAAGAATTAGTCGTTCCACTTTACTCAAAATAAGCACGGAGAAAATATACTAGCACCTCTCATGTAGTGTTTGGATACTCACATCTCTCGGTTGATAATATGTAAATATAATGTAAAGGAAATGGATAATATCACTCACTACCTGACATAGTAAATAGATTACCATAGGCTTGAGAGAGGATCGAAACCTTCTCCACTTAGGCGTAAGCACCTAGGATAACTATCAAAGAGGGCTTTACAAAAGGGTTATAACGGGAGGTTTAGGGATATGGAAAAACACGGTTTGGTTGGATAAGGGATAGTTTACTGGTGGCTAGTCAATCATCTTGGTTAGTTACATATACAAGTGGCGTTGCCAAGCCAAGACTAGACTCAATCTTAAACTATCGAAAACAAAATGAAATAAAAACAAAACATAACTTAGAAATAAAAGATAGGTGCGGATGGTAGTCCGTATGTTTTTTTTATTTTTTTATTTTTTTATTTTTTTTTTTTTTATTTTTTTTTGCATACCTTTTTACCCTACCATCCAAAATAATACATCAATGGGGATTAAACTTTCCCCTTACACTTGAACTTTTACATACTTTACATTTACTATTCTACGACTCGTATTGAAATAATCAAAACACTTGGAGTACTTTTTAAAACGTTTTGCACATATGGGGGTAATAAATGATGTTCTTCCCCATTACTCCATAACACTAGTACTTTACCCATGAGTCCCAATCATCCCAAAACAATATGTACAAGATATGACTCGACTTAGCAACAATGTAACCAATTAGATAATTGACAAGGGTTTAACAAATAACAATAATGCACTAAAAATGAGTGCATACAAGGTAGGCTAAGGCGATTTGGTTGCACATTTGGGGGTGGATTGTAAACAAATTCTTCCTTTAAGTATGATGCTTAAAGTTAGAAACGAAAGGATAGGCTCTGGAGGGTGTACTAGGGGTATCGTGTACCAAAAATGGGTACATCGCAAAGGTGTGGGAGAATTACTTGACCAATGTAGTCAATGTAATTATAATACAGGTGTAAAACATGGGTTATCCTAATGCCTCTTATCATGTAGTTAATCCTAATCTACACGAATGTAGTCTCACTTGTGGACTCGGAATGGTCACTGACGCAAGTTCTAGAATCTAAGTACTACCGGTACACACATAAGCATTAAAGTTGAATGCTTCTCTTCCTACCAATTCTAGGGGTGAACCTCACATATTTGGGTGGAAAATTTTTAGTGGTACGGTTTTTGTGCTAGTCATAAATTCTCCTATCCATGAGACGCTTATTAGGACTAAAGTTTCACTCCTAAATAATGTAAAAAATTTTAAATTTGCGCTAAAATTACCCTAACGAGTGTTTCTCTCAGTTTTATTACACAATTACTATCAAACAAGCAAAAATCAAGCATAATGGTATCCTATGAGGTATCATTAATCTACCCTTATTTACCCCCCTTACACTTAAGTTGAACATTGTCCCCAATGTTCGAAAATAAGGAATTGAAAAGATAAAAAGGTTAAAAGAATGAAATCGGATACTCCCCTGATTCGTTCTTTATGCAAGTGAAGTAACATGGTTAGATCCTCCTCCAAGAAAATGAACTATCAAAGCTTCCCTTCCAGTATATGCATCATCTTCTTGTCTTAAATAACCTGTTAAAATGGAAATACTACAAGAAACCTCGCGTAAAATCGGCGGCATTATTCATATATATATAGACGTTAACCTAGAAAGCAAGTAAGATATAATGCTTGTGGAATGAATTTTCTACAGGTTTCCTGGAATTTATAAGATGAGATTTTAACAAACATACAAGTTCCGTTAGAAAACTTAATCAACAAATAAATTCCAGAATTTTACACCTGACGTCGTCAGGTATTAACCCCTGACGCCGTCAGAGTGGTCTGACAGAAAGTTTTAGTTGTGTTTCCGGAAAATTTCTTGGAAAACCTATGTCTTAATTCCTGGAAATTCTGCAGAAAATCATTATGACTCGATACAAGCATTTGACTCTAACAATTACAAGTATGTATGCTTATTATTTATTGTTGTGATTCATGTTTCGATATGTTCTTTTAAACTTATTTAAATTTCCTTTACACTTAACTTTTTCAAAATACCTTTATATGTGATTAAGACGAAGTTAAAAACAAAATAAAGCATTTTTACAATCAAGTTAAATCATGAATCTCAAACAATAATAATAAACATGCATACGGAAACAAATAAAACATAAAAACAAACAAAACAAAGATAGGAATGGGGTGCCTCCCACGAAGCGCTTTTCTTTATTAAAGAGTCTTGTAGCTAGACTCGAGGCCTTGCCTCGTTACGTGACCTCTTGTTCAAGATTAATGTCTTCTTCCTCAATCATTTCGTTCCCGCTTTCCTTATAGTGTTTAACATGTTGTACATTAACCACAAACTCCCTCCTGTCATCATCGATTAAAGTTACTGCCCCGGTCTTTGAGGAACCTTTCACCACGAATTGCCCATACCACCTTGACTTAAGTTTTCCGGGAAACAATCTTAAACGAGAGTTATACAATAGCACCTTATCTCCTTCCGAGAATTCCTTAGGTCTTTTGATCCTTTGGTCATGCCATCTCTTTGCCCTTTCTTTATAGGATATAGAGGATTCATAGGCCTCTAGCCTTAACTCATCAAGCTCCTGTAGTTGCAAAAACCTATTTGTTCCTGCAATAGTATAGTCCATGTTGCAAGATTTTAATGCCCAGAATGCTTTGTGCTTTAATTCCAGCGGGAGGTGGCATGCTTTGTCATAGACCATGCGGAAATGAAGCGTCGTACCTATGGGTGTCTGTAAAGCTCGATCCTTTCTCTTTTTTTTTTTTTT
>LBNU01016641.1:5110-17715 GCA_014162995.1 Artemisia annua | reverse complement strand
ACCAAACTAGGCCAAAAACTCTCTGGCCCGTCATGAGTAACTTCTAATTTCTTCACTTCCTTTGTTCCTGACGTCGTCACGTTGAAGCTTGTGACGCCGTCACCTTCTGTGCACTTTAGGGTCTTTTGAGATTTTGTTGTTTTCCGCACTTTTTCACTCCAAAAACGCCCGAAAATGCTTCTTTTGTGATTTTCTCCTCAAAAGTACCTAAAATGAGAAAAGAAACGACTTTGGGTGAAATCCGATCCAATAATATACGAATTAGGACTCAAACGGACCCCTAAAAACGTAACATTTTTCGTCTCATCACTTCCATTATCTTTAGGTCCTTCATGTTTCATTCTTTCTTGTTTTGTTTCATCAAATCTAATAGACCCAACATAAAATGATCTCAGCATTTAATTTTCGTGTGTCACAACATATGTCAAGACCTTCAAATGATCTAAAACACGAAACTTAAATCATCATTGATCTGTGAAGGAGATTCTATTCATCTCTTTTATATCCGAACATAAAGAAAGACAAATAACAATTAGGTTAGTGTCTTACTTTGTTTCGTTTCGTTCAATGGGCTAAAACGAAAAACATATACACCTTACCGTGACCTCCTCAAAGGTCCTGAAGCTCGCTGAAGTTGGAAATCATGAGAGGACCGTCTTAGTTATTGGGTTTCGTTGCTGAAAGAAACCAAGATAGCTCACTTCATGGTTCGATTGTGTTTGTTCGGATTGATGATAAAGATGAGATTAGAGGTGGTGTGAACGAATCGGTTTGAGATTTTCATGTGATGAGATTGGTTATTTTTTACTGCGTATTTTTTTTAGTGTGAGAGATAAGGAGGCAACATGTTAAGGAAAGTGGATTAGGGTTAAATGAGTTGAGTCTTATTTATATCCTACAATTTAGGGTATGATTTGTGGTTAATGGGCTGGATGACTTAACTACGAATGGGTCATGATGCTTAATGATAATTCTTAACAGATATTAGACCGAAAAGTTTGAGACACCCTTATTCTGCTACGGGATCTTAAATTTGGATGAATTGATTATATGTTGGATTATTAACGGCCTAATTTGGATTGGTATGTTGTTTTTTTGGGCAAGTGAACCGGGTAAGTCATTTGGAGTATTGGATTTGGGCTTGATAAAATTTATTATTGCTAGGCTGACTTGCTACACGATTGGTTGGACTGGATCATTATGACATCCGAAATTCATGGGCTGCTTTGTTATATCCGAACATTATATCAAAAATTTTGAGCTAAAATAATTTTTATTTCCCAATGTATTTTTAATACATTGTGTCAATTTTTGGTATAATGGTTAGCAAGAAGAGTGGTATTTTTCGCTTCACAAGGTTTCACCCAATGATTGGTATCTTGTCAAAACTTAACATACAACACCCTAGTTTTCAAACCTCAGTTTATCGAAAGGCTAGTTTTTGGGTAGCTAACCGCACAAGATGATCACGAAGTTTATTTGGTATTCCTTATTTGAGATTGAAGTGGGTTTCACGAAGGCGCATACTTATTTTATCTTGAAGTCGGGGTTGGTTGGATGCATGACTTTCAATGATAACTTGCTCGTGCTTAAGCTTTAAGTTGAAGACTTGGTTTATCTAGTTTCCAGAAGTCGGGGTGGATGGTTGAAGACCTGGTTAACTATCACTTAAAGGAGTTACATTATAGTACTCAGTGTCACATGCAGAAGACGATGTAGATAATCTCAAGAGGTGATGAAAATCTCATACTTTGTCGGGATAGTNCGTGCTTAAGCTTTAAGTTGAAGACTTGGTTTATCTAGTTTCCAGAAGTCGGGGTGGATGGTTGAAGACCTGGTTAACTATCACTTAAAGGAGTTACATTATAGTACTCAGTGTCACATGCAGAAGACGATGTAGATAATCTCAAGAGGTGATGAAAATCTCATACTTTGTCGGGATAGTATTGAGCACTTAGAGATTTTTATGGTGTACAAATTCTCTACACCGTTCTTCCAACAACAGTGCAAGCTTAATTAACAAATTTGGGGAATTCTACTTCATTTTCAAGTTTGGTATATCAGGTTTACTTCACCAAGTGGTCACAGCAATAGCCGACAGAATACGTGGTTGGTCAGTTAGCCAATGAGTTTAAAGGTTGAGATGGGATCAACAATTCTCATGGGATATTCGACGCTACAACACGTCAAAGATGCTTCACAGTCTAAGCAAAATCTTTCAAGATCCTTCATGATTTTTCAAGATGTTTACTTAAGACAAGAACTTCTCGTGTATATGGTCGTACACGTCAATGATGCTTTCGACAGTTCGAAACCATCATGGGAGAGAAACGTGTACTTTGATATTATATGGTCAACTTCCAGGGGGAGTAGTTTATACTACTTTACTCAGCATGGTTTGTGAAGTATTCTACCTATGGGAGAAGAATTGTTGATGGTCTCTTGCATGTTTCCCCAAACAGTTATTCACCAAAACCATACTTGTCAAAACACATTCAATTTATCATTGTCTCACGGTTTCTTCTTGGTTTTGTAAAATCCCGTGAAAGAATTTATTTCTTAGTTTAAATCATTGATTTGTAAAATCCCGTGATGATGGAATTATCCTGGAGAAAGTAAAGTGCACTTATGGATCTTAATTGATTCTGGTGCTACGGTGTCAACTTCGAAGAAGGGATAAAGTGTGTGCTTCATGTATTGGATGTTTTCTTGATATACTTCATGGCATTTTGGTTATAACAAAGGTTTACGGGGTCATGCGCCTTTGACAATGATCAGGATAAAACCATTATCAAAGTTCATTCATAACATCAAAATGGGCTAGAACTGGGCATTTAAAACACAAGATGTGACTACGGCGTTAATTCATTATTATTTATTTGAGGTTGTAGTGAAATTTCACGGGTGCGTGTTCTTAATATCTAAAGATTAGGGTGGGTTGGATGAAGATTCTTCGAGATCCTTGTTCGAGCTTTTAACCTTTACAATGACGAAGACTTGGATATCTAGTTAGTTTTGGGATTCTTCCTTTCTATTACCACAAAATAACTATCACTTTAAGGAGTTACGTTGTAGTGCTCAGTGTCACACGAAGTTGTGGATATTCAAGAGGTGATGTACGTCTTATACTTGATGGTTGGTTGGTTGAAGAGTATAGAGTACTTACGGATTCGAAGTTGCACGAACTCTCTACACCACTCTTAGTCACTCATTAGTACAAGCTTAAGTCACAAGTTCGGGTTATTTTACTTCAGTCTCTAGTTCATCATATTGGGTTTTTCTCCATCAGTAGTCATGACAAAGATAATGGGGTTGGTAACGAGTTAGCAGAGAGAAGTGGAAAAGAGAGGGATGACGTTTGAACACATCAGTTCAAGCCTCGTTCTTCAAATATAACGTCTGTTCACATCAGTTCAGGCCTCGTTCTTCATCATTATGGCGTCTGCTGAAAACACTTCAGGCCCCATTCCTCAAAGAAAAGAAAGGTGTACATTTCAGTGCACTTTATCTTGAAAAGAAGAGAAATCTTCTTGTGTATTACCATTCTCATCAACAAGCTTCATGCTTTTCCTATGTTCGTTCAGTCATCAAGTAGATCAATGTACATTGGATTATACTTTTGTGTTTCACTTATTCAATCCAAAAATTGCAACAAGCATATGCAATTTTTGAGGGGGAGAAGGGTGAATAAACTACTTGTTGATTGATTTTGGGTTTATCGACATCTTCACGGGCAGAAATGATGAATGATAAAGGGCTTCCAGTTAATGCTTCATGTGCACATCATTATGATGATTCCGATTAATCGTAACCATCAGGGGAGAGAAATGTGTACACCAAGGACGCACAACAAGTTCACGTGATCGGGCTTAATGTCTTATGAAACAATTTAAAGATGATCAGTGGTTCAACTTGTTACTTTGGTATTATCATTTCATGTGTACATCACGGGCTGATTAATCGTAACCATCAGGGGAGAGAAATGTGTACATCAAGGACGCACAACAAGTTCACGTGATCGAGCTTAATCATTTATTCCGTAGTTGATATCCGTAGAGATGATCAGTGCTTCAACCTGTTACTTTGGTGTTATTGTTTCGAATTGTGTTGGGTACATGTATACATTATGAACTGAGTTGCTATATGTAAGACAACTGGAATGCATTTNAATTTAAAGATGATCAGTGGTTCAACTTGTTACTTTGGTATTATCATTTCATGTGTACATCACGGGCTGATTAATCGTAACCATCAGGGGAGAGAAATGTGTACATCAAGGACGCACAACAAGTTCACGTGATCGAGCTTAATCATTTATTCCGTAGTTGATATCCGTAGAGATGATCAGTGCTTCAACCTGTTACTTTGGTGTTATTGTTTCGAATTGTGTTGGGTACATGTATACATTATGAACTGAGTTGCTATATGTAAGACAACTGGAATGCATTTGGTGAAATGAGGATGTTGATATCTTGTTCCCCCGAATAGACAACTGCTCAAAACCGTAGAGTAATGTGCACATCGGGGACGCAAAACAGGGTCATGTGATCGGGCTTAATCATTTATTCCGGGATTGATAACCGCAGAGATGATCAGTGTTTCACCTTGTTACTTCGGTGTTGTAGTTTTCTTCGGGTTTTTGAGCTTCATACAATGAGACTATTTGCATCACTACAAATACTTGGGGGAAGTGGTCTCAAGAAGATGATTGTCGGTTTGGGGGGAAGCTATCAAAGCTACAAATTGAGGAGGCACAAGCTCAGACGATTATTCAGGAGCCTCGAAAGCTTTGGTGGAGAAAGTTGAGAGATATTGACTACTGACTCCTACACGTGCAGAACGATATCCTCACTCTGGTATTCACGTCAACATCCTCTTAAATTGAATAATTATTTTGCACATATCTTAAACCAAAATTTTTTTGTAAATACTTTTTCAAAAACAAAATAAAATAAAATAAATACAAAATTTTCAAAAACTACAAAAAGAATCGTCTTTCTCCATGTGCAAACTTTCTATCCTCAAAATTATGTTCCTCAATTAAAACAAATTTTACTTTGCATTGTCAAAATGGAACATGTTTTGAGGGGGAGAAAATTTTCACAACATCATGAAGTTTGCACACCTTATCATAATTCTACAAGAAAAATTGTTTCTTCATCATTCTAATTAAAAATGCTCTCAAAATTATCACACATAGTTGAAAACCTCAACGATTCAGACTAACAAGTTTCTTTTTATCCTCGATTATTGTGAGTTTCTAATTTCTTCATGGTTGTTGACTAATCATTCCCTAAATGTTTCAAATGATAACACCAATCAAAAAGACATAATCAGAGACTAGGGTTTATGTAACTATCGATTGAAGCATTTCCTTTTGATGTGTTTTAGTCTAATTAATTAGTTCATATAGCCTTAGAAAACACTAAAGAATTCTTGATTGGGTGTTTGCTCGATTAGAAACAACATAGGTTTGAAATCAAGTGACTTAGGGTTTAAGATGTGGATGTCTTTGCTGCTACTACTAGGGCGTTTGTTTGTACAATATTCATGCATTATGATGCTAGCATGCGTGCAAAGTCTCAAAACATAACCCTAAACAATGATAATAATCAAAAAATTTTGAGTGAAAGAATGAATTAATCTGTGATCTTGTGTGTAATTTGAGAATTCTGAGCACTTAGGAAGATTTAGAATGATTTTTTGATTCATCTATATACTTGTTTGTGCCTAATGCATTTTCTGTGAGCAAGTACATGTCATCGTATTTGAAGTCAAGATATGTTTCATCAAAAGTTCAACCATTGCCAAAATGTTTCGTATGAAACATGTTTTGAGGAGGAGAAAAATGTTCAATTCTTTCAAAACTTTTTGTTCATGTAGTTGCATATTTTTGTTTGATCTCTGCTCCACCAATCTCTCGTAAGAGTTTTTGAATAGTATAAAATTAACTAGATATTATCATGAGAAGGATGAGAGAGGTCAAAGGGCTAAATGTGTCAAAAGGACAAACTTGAAACAGGATCCAAATGATGTGAAACAAGTTTTTTTCAAACTCTACACTGTCGGATTACACCGGTAAAGCAAGTGTGGAGAATAAAGCAAAGTCGTTCAAAACCTTTCAAATATTCAATATCTCAATTGCTTTCGCTGCGACATAAGAATGACTCTGCTTTGAACATTCCAAATACCGGAAGGTTTCCATTTACCACAAAAACAAATCTTCAAAGAGAACCCATGAGGGTCAACTCTAGATGGAAATCTTCTTCTTCTGATTTTAAAACTCCAAGAGAAACACCGTGTTTCTCAAACAATTTTCAACAGAAAAAGAGTTTTAAATCTCCATTTATTCCACGAGTGTTATTTCAAAATGAAACACCGGTTTTCAGTCCTCGTTGCAATTCAACATCTTTTTAATCAGATTGACACAATTTACAAATGGATTTCAAAATTTGGTAAACCCGTTAGCGCCGTGCTTAAATGGGTTCCCAAGGTTGTTGTCTAATCTTAAACATTGTGACTTCTTAGCATTTCAGCTAAGGACACAGTCTTCATTTTTACTTGTGCACACATTTCAGTGTACAACTCGGGTTTCAAAGTTAGAAAAGTGCCTCTCTATACTATTTTGTACATATCTTAAACCATAATGTAAATAGGAAAATATTAAACCATAAAATATCAGAAAAATAGAAAATACCAAAAATAGTCTTTCAAGGCATGTCTTCTGGCATCGATAACATTTACGGTCCTAGAAATGTCATTCAATAATGACACGGGTCTTTAAATGAAGTTCGAACAGAAGTTCAAAAAGTTTTCAAAACATGCCTGACTCCTCCCAAACAGTCAACTAAGTCAACCAAGGGTTCTTGGTCAACAAAGTCAAGCTTTGAGAGAGAAAGTGATCAATTTATGATCCGGTGTAAGCACAGTGTATTCCCGGGTCGTTATGTCCCAGCGAGATTGAAATTGTGTTTTGGGAAACGTTTGAATGATTTAGTGATCGGGAAAGTAACCAGATAATGATTGGATTGATTTACACTAATGGAAATGAGATAAATAACAGTTATTAACAATTACGGGAAATCAGATAAACTAAAAACGTAATCAAAATGCAAATGCGTACTGAAAAAGTGAGAACTAAGCAAAAACAAACTACAGGGGGTGAAAATGACTTTTTTACAAACTTAATATTAAAATAAAATTTTATAAAAAAGAAAAATATTTTTTTTATTATTTTATTATTTAATATTAATTAAAACTATTTAATTACTTATTTAATATTTAACTTAAACTAATTATAATATAATAATAAATAAAACTAAGAAAATGAAAATTTATTTTAAAAAACTCTAAAATAACTTAAAAATGATATAAAAACTAAAAATATATATTTTTGTCTTTTTGTGAATTTAATACTAATTATATTAATTAAATTACTAATTTAACTAATTTAAATTACAAATTATACTACAAATGACTTAGAAAATTAAGAAATATTTTATAAAACTAATTAACCTTCACAGGAATCCTAAAAAATTATAAAAAGTTTATAAAAATTATTATTAAACTATTTTACTAATTATTTACTTAGTTATTAATTAAAAACTATTTAAACTAAATTAAATGAGAATAATAGAAAATTAATAGTAAAAACTCTGAAACTAATTTCTAAAAATACTTTATAATTAATAAGAACTAGAAAAATTATAAAAAAATACTAGTGATTTAAAATAAACAGTAGAGGATTTTCTTTTTGATTTTTCAATTAAAACTAATTTAACTATTATTAATTATTATAAATACTAAATGAAAAGATAAAATTATGAAATTTTTTATACAAATACTATATTAATGTAGAAACCTAGGAAAAATATAAAAAGTACTTAGTGCTTTACGAAAAAGTTGAAAAATAAGCTAAATAGCTAAAACTTCTTAAATAGAAGCTATCACTATTTTAAAAAGTGATGATTTTTTGATTTTTCTTTTTGAGAACTGTTTATATACTGAAAATGAGTAAATTAATGAAAACAAACTTTTTGTAACTTAAAAATAAGCAATATGGACACTAAAATGCTTAACAGTGAGTATTTTTGGATTTTTTTTTATAGATTTTTGATGAAAATAAGCTATAAACAAGCTACCAAAGGTAAAATAAACTTAATACAAATGATATGTAAGAAAAATAAGTTAAAAAAACTGAGAAAACACAATGGTTAAGCCAATAATCACAAATAAGCACTTATGCTATTTCACAGACCAAATAGGCAAAATGGGGCTAACTACAGCCCTGTGTGGGGCCCACAGGGGTGATCAAGGGTCAAAATAAAAACTTGATTTGAAAAGTAGGCCAGGTAAGCTCTCCAATAAGCCAAATAGCAGATCCTAAGGTTCATTAATAAGCTCAGAGTGGGCTTGTGAAGATGGGTGTAAAACTGTGCACACGGGAAATTTGCTAAAAAGTACTAAAAGAAAAGCCGAAAATAAGCAGTTTAACTAAGCTAAAAAAAATAACTAAAAATATCCTAATGAAGATGAGCAACACTCCAAAAAGTACAAGTCCTAAAACCTAGTATTAAGACCTAGAGAAAATCAACTAGTTTATTCAAAAAAAATTTTGCGACAATTTTGACTTTTTGAGAAACATGGAATTTTTGACTTTGGTGAGATTTGAACTGATTCTACTGACTAATGATGATGTTTTAAGCTATGATGAACCTGAATTAAGCAAAGATAACAACTAATTAACCCACATGAAAGATCTTGAATCCTAAAAAACCATCTGTGAATGCAAATCATGGACTTCAAGATGATTTTGACTTTTTGTGCTATTACCCACTGATTTTATACTTTGACTAACCTAAAATGACCTAATGTGATATGACTCAACCAAAAACTACAGCAAAAACCTATTAGAACACATTGAACCACACTGACCCAAACACCCCCTTAAATACGACTGATTTTAGATTTTCAAAGCAAATGATTGTTAAAGACCATGAGATTGAAACATAAACTCATAAAATGTCATTATAGACTGAATTGAGCATATAAATACCACAAACAACAACAATGACCTAAAATTGCTAAGATGCAAATTTCAATAGTGAAATACTAGATACAAGGCAACCATGAATCCATATGAACAAGCATGTTATGAAAAGCAATAATATCATATAAAAGCACTAAATAAGCACAGAAACACAGATAATCTCAGCTAGTTAACAAGAGTACAGTAACAAGCAAAAATATGAGGTATTGCTTACATATGCATTCCAGCTTAAACCAAAGAACAAGGACCAAAAACCAATCCTAAGCTTCCCATGAAGCTACCAATACCATAGCAATCCAAGTTCCACCCTGCTCCATTGCTTTCTTCATCTTCTTTCTTCTTTTTTATTTTATTTTTTATTTTCCACTGATTTTCTTTTTATTTTTTTGTATTTTTTAGTTTCTTAACTAGAAGTCCTCTAAATACTTTCTAAGCTTTAAAAAGCTTATAAAAGAGCTTGAATGAGCTTAAATGACCACTGAACAACAACTTTTAACAACATTTAAGTTACAATGAGATTTTCACTAAAAATAGCAAATTCTGAATTTCAACTGAAAATTTGTAATTTTTGTTAAATAACTGAAAGATTACACTGGATTAGGCTAGGATTTAAACTAAAAGTAACAATTACACTAGAAAACAGAGTTTACAAGAAATACGATATTGAAAAAAATTAACTAAAAACTACTACTCTTCATCTCTGCTTCTCTCTTCTCTTTTATAAATGACTTCTAGGGTTCCAAGTGGTCCTCTGTGCAAATCTCATCAATAATTTGGGCCATTGGATGAGTGAAAATGATCTGAGCCCTTCATTGAGTTTTGGCGGGAAAAATCTTATATAAGCCAATTTGGGTCTGTGGTTGCAATTGGGGTAGGGTAGGGTAGGGTAGGGTGGTGGAGGTGATGGGTGGCAGCAGTGGTAGGCAAGTGGAGGCCAAGTGGTGGTGAAAACCACCTGGTTTTGTGGTTTGCAGTGTGGGAGGGAAGGGATAAGGGAGGTGGGTTTGACTTTTTTGACCGGGGGGAGTTATAAAATGGGTGTTGGGCTGGTTGTGGTTTTGGGCCAGGAAAGGGTGGGTTTGTTTAATTGGGATTGGGCTGGGTTAATACAAGAGGCTGTTTGGTTTTGTAGTATATAAATCACAAGGACCATTTTTGTAATAACTACAAAGTTAAGGGACCTGGTCTGTAATTTATCCAAAGTACTCAAAGGGACCAAACTTGCCATGTTTGAATATTACAAGGACCATACATGCTAATTTTCCATTAAACACCTCCAGGGACCATTTTTGCCATTTTTGCAAAGTTGAGGGGCTGAACTGCAAATTACTCATACTTTTCATCCAAGGACAATTTGTGATAACTTTTGATTTCCAAAGGACTTCAGCTGATTATTTTCCAAAATTGAACTCCCAGGGACTAAAACTGCCAATTTTGAAAGCACAGGGACGAAACTTGTAAACTTTTGAAATTTTTCACCAAAGGACTAATTATGACAACTTGTGATTTCAAAAGGACCTTTGGTGACTTTTCTTACAAAACAAATGCTTAGGGACTGATTTTGTCATGTTTTGAATGTTGGGGGACTGAAACTGGCCAATTATGCAAACTTTGTTCGTTTTTCATCTGTTTTTAATCATTTTGCATCTGAAACATATAAAACACAACCCTGGGATATTTTTAGTATTTTGATGCATATTTGGGTGTTTTTGGATGTTTTGGCAGTTCAGATACGACAAAAATGATGAGTATTTACACACTCATCAAATATCAACAATAACTGAAAATAAGATAAACCTAAAACGTAAATGCGTGCTGGAAAAGTGGGAATGAAACAAAAATGAACTAGAGGGGGTGAAAATGACTTTTTACAAACTTAATATTAAAAGAAAATTTTATTAAAAAAAAGAAAAATATTTTTTTGATTATTTTATTATTTAATATTAATTAAAAACTATTTAATTACTAATTATTAATATTTAACTTAAACTAAATATAATATAATATTAAATAAAACTAAGTGTTAGGTCACCATATTAGTAAACACAAGTAATCAAATGAGAGAAATGAGATGAGAAATAGACTTGGTTGATTAAGATCAATATGAAAGATGAAAGAACAAGAGTTTCCTTAAGATATGAAAATAACCAACAATATTACAATGAGATATGATGTCCTATTTATAGGAAAGGATTAGGGCAACACTCCCTTCCTTCCTTCCTTTCTAATTCGTGGGCTTTTAGGCCCATTGGACATCTTCTTGAACTTAACTAATAACCATACGATTAACTAAATAATGTAGCTAGATAAGATAATACAAGCAACCTATTACATTGACTGAAATGACCGAGGCTTGACTGAATAGTTGTAAACTATGATCCTAACANTGGTTGTGGTTTTGGGCCAGGAAAGGGTGGGTTTGTTTAATTGGGATTGGGCTGGGTTAATACAAGAGGCTGTTTGGTTTTGTAGTATATAAATCACAAGGACCATTTTTGTAATAACTGCAAAGTTAAGGGACCTGGTCTGTAATTTATCCAAAGTACTCAAAGGGACCAAACTTGCCATGTTTGAATATTACAAGGACCATACATGCTAATTTTCCATTAAACACCTCCAGGGACCATTTTTGCCATTTTTGCAAAGTTGAGGGGCTGAACTGCAAATTACTCAAACTTTTCATCCAAGGACCATTTGTGATAACTTTTGATTTCCAAAGGACTTCAGCTGATTATTTTCCAAAATTGAACTCCCAGGGACTAAAACTGCCAGTTTTGAAAGCACAGGGACGAAACTTGTGAACTTTTGAAATATTTCACCAAAGGACTAATTATGACAACTTGTGATTTCAAAAGGACCTTTGGTGACTTTTCTTACAAAACAAATGCTCAGGGACTGATTTTGTCAAGTTTTGAAAGTTGGGGGACTGAAACTGGCCAATTATGCAAACTTTGTTCGTTTTTCATCTGTTTTTAATCATTTTGCATCTGAAACATATAAAACACAACCCTGGGATATTTTTAGTATTTTGATGCATATTTGGGTGTTTTTGGATGTTTTGACAGTTCCGATACGACAAAAATGATGAGTATTTACACACTCATCAATCCCCCACACTAAAATATTGCTAGTCCCTAGCAATCTTTTATGAAAACTTAATGGATTTGATGTCTCTTTACCAAAAGCCATTACTTCTGGAGTAGCCAAGTGTTTCAGTATGTGATACTTTGGTACACTGATAACCAAATGATTTTGAGTAAACCATCAGCTGTCAACGGATTTGATTTGTCTTTACCAAAAGCCGTTTGCTTCTGGACTAGCCAACTCTTCACGATTCAAAGATATGGTGAGCTGAATACCATACAATTTTTGGCAAATTGCAAGCCGTAAACGAATTTGAGATATCTTTACCGGGAGCCGTTTGCTCTCGGATTAGCCAGACCTTATGTGGATTAGACATGGTGGACTGATAACCATTTGTCGTGTTAGTGCAAAGCACTCACACCAAAAAAAAATGGCCAAAATGGGGGTATTAAGGCATTTAGATGGTAAAAAT
>LBNU01016640.1:40227-62742 GCA_014162995.1 Artemisia annua | reverse complement strand
GTCCTAACACGTAAATGGAACGACATTTACGGGATTACATTAGTTATCCTATTTAGCCAAAAACACAAGGACTTGTTACGTAATATTCCAATAGTTGTCATGTGTTAGGCTATATTAACCCTCCTAGACTTCACTAGGAGGGTGAGACTTTGTGTAATTTGCTTTCACTTTTCCTTATCAATAAAACACACCTAGGTTTCTTTTCTCTCTCTCTAACTTTCTCTCACTAACAATGGAGGTCTTGTTCTTCCATACAACCCGACCTCCCGAACCACAAATCACCATAAAACTATGATCCTAACAGTGGAATCAGAGCCTAGGTTCTTATTTTGTTGATTTTGTGGTCCAATCTTGTCAAAGTTTCCATCTTTATGTTGTTTTAACCATGTTCCGTACCGTTTTTATAATCTTTATTGGTTTAACAGTATTTATGTATCAAATATTTGGTCAATAGTCTATACTTGAATCATTTCCGGTTTTCACATACCTGTTTCGAGGGTATTATTATCCAAGTATCAGTTTTTTATGTGTCTATTAACATTTTTGTGACTGTTTGTACCAACTCGTGAATATTTGTGGTCAAAAACTTGGTCTCATGAAGCTGGTCGGAAATGTTATCGGAAAACGTGGTCAGAATAAATGGTCAGAAAAAGTGGCATAAAAAGGTCAAAATCTGCTAAAAGACTCATCAGAAATATCATCGGAAAATGGAAAAAGTCACCGGAATCTGGTCGGAATTTATTGTATAAGAAATTTTCGAGAAAAAACCCAGTTATCGAGAACATTAAGCCCTAAACTGTCGAAATCTTTTTTCTCGATAATCAAGACCCTAATCTGTCGAGATAAATTTTCTCGATAACAAAAGATTTCAAAAACAACCATTTTTCCCGATAAGTCTATCATTGTTCTTGATAAAAGATCTCGATAAATATTATCTCGATAAGTAACTTCTCGATAATCAGGTTCTCGATAAAACCATGTTCTCGAAAAGTCAAAAATTCTCGATAAAGTTGTAGGTTTTCGAAAATGTTTCTGAAAATGAAATGAAGATTATGAAGAAGAAATGAAGACGAGTTTGACCAACAACCAAGACCAGTTATACCAACATAACTCGTAAGTCCAACACAAGTAGCAACATACAAGATCACAGTTCAGTTTCGTGGCTCTTTTACGATACTTCAAGAACTTTAACAACTCTAAACACACGAAACAAGAACACATCACAGATCTATCATCACCTAGTCACATCTACTTTAAACCGACTCGAACACAAACTTAAAAGATCTCAGTTTGATTCACCTAGGGCATCAATCTTCTTGAGATTTTAAGTATGTGAACAATGAAACCATCATCGATCATGTTTGAAGACGAAGCTTCGTTAAATATCCGAAACAAAAGAACTAGAAATATAACAATATTGTTACTTTCTTTTTTCTTGGTTCGTTCATATGAAAATCAAAAGACACATCAAGTGGACACCTACCCGAGACCACATATGGATCTTGAAGCCATCAAACAGTTTCTTGAATTGGAACGTGCATAATAGGTAGACAAAGGTGTGGTTGGGTTGCTTCGAGTGGTTGTGTGTTTGGATTGGTTGATGATGTGAAATGATTTGAGAAGAGATTTGGTTTGGAGATGAGTTATCTGGATCTAGAAAACGAGTGAAAAAGGTGAGAGAGCATTTTTTGTGGTAGGCGGATAGATTATGCAAGTGTGTTTAGGGTTATCAATAATAGAAAAGTTAGGGTTATAACTTTGGATTGACCGGACCCTAGACTTGCTTTGGACGGAATTGGGCTTGGATTTGCTATTTCTTGGGCTGGATGTACACAACTTTAATTTTGGATTGAGCTTATGATTGGACTGAATTGTTGGACTGTTGTTTATCATAATGGTTATATCAAAAATGACACATTGGGCTAAACTTTAATTATACAAATGTATTTTTTTTATACAAAGTGTTAATTTTTGGTATAATGTTTGGCATGAAAGAGTGGTACTTTGGTTGATACAAATTTTCACGGGGATACAGATACATTTTTGACAAGATCGGGATTTACCACTATCGAGTTCATGTAAACCGTCAAAAGGCTAGAATTGAACATTTAACCACAAGATGTGACTGCGGCGATAATTCTTTATTATGTATTTGAGATTGAAGTGGGATTTCACGGACGCGTGTACTTATTATCTGAAGATATCGGGGTTGGTTGGATGAAGATTCTTCGAGATCCTTGTTTGAACTTTTAACCTTTACAATGACAAAGACTTGAGTTGTCTAGTTATACATGATGTTTGGTGCTTCTGCGTGTATAGCTATCACTTTAAGGAGTTACGTTGTAGTGCTCAGTGTCACACGCTGTTGTGGATACTCAAGAGGTGATGTACATCTTATACTTGATGGTGCAAGAGTATAGTGTACTTAGGGATTCGATGGTGGACGAACTCTCTACACCGCTCTTAGTCATACAATAGTGCAAGTTTAAGTCACAAGTTTGGGTTATTCTACTCCGTTCTCAAGTTCATAATATTGAGTTTTCTCCATCAGTAGTCACTACAAAAAGCCGTCAGAACGATAATGGGGTCGGTAAAGAGTTAGTTGAGAAAAGTATTAAAGAGTAGAGATGTTTATCAGCAGTCGATTCACATGGGGCTAGTTATGGCACTACACACTTTCTTGGTTAATTGGACATATGGGGTTACGCTGCCTCCGATTCTCATCGTAAACATAGTGTGTATGCTTCCGATTTTGAAGAAGACATCGTGGGGGAAGAGAGAGAGTATTTCTTTGACTTGACGTTGAGGGTGCTTGACGTCTTTGCGAAAACACTCATTTTCCACGAGGATCTGCATTTAGGGGGAAGAAATGTGCACATCAAGGACGCTTAATAGACTCACGTGATCGAGTTTACGACTGCATTACTACCGGAAGACTTCCGCAGAGATGATAAGTGGTTTAGTTTTGTGATGATTGGTGTAATCGTTTCGACTCTCGCGGATTGTGAAGTGCTAAGTAGCCTACATATGTGAGAATATCCTACTGATTTCTTGCATGTTACCCCCGAACGAAACTTTCGCATTGAGTATAACTGTGATAATTTAACTACTCAGATTTGCTTGGTGTGGTTTACTGTGTCATCTACAAATTCCGCTGCGTACTCAAAACTTTAAAAGCTAGAAGACTTGTTTACTACATCAAAGTTTCGAATCTGCTGAAGACGGTTGTCAGTTTGGGGGGAAGCCGATTCAGAAACTTCGCCAAAAAAGAAGTGTACGAAGAAGCCGCTAAAGACATGCAGCATGAATTGGGGGGAAGTTAATCCATTTCATGCATATTACATCATTTGCCTACAAGTGAAGATAAAGTTCTCAAGCCGAGGTACAAGATGAAGACAAAGAGCGTCAACTGCAGTAATCCTCAGCACTTGAAGAGCCGATGAAGACCCTTCTTTATTTGTATTTGTACTTGTAGGAAACGTTGTAAGTAATCCCTTATGTCGCCCCATTGGGGGAAGATTGTTAGGACCTGAGTTTATGGTCCTAACACGTAAATGGAACGACATTTACGGGATTACATTAGTTATCCTATTTAGCCAAAAACACAAGGACTTGTTACGTAATATTCCAATAGTTGTCATGTGTTAGGCTATATTAACCCTCCTAGACTTCACTAGGAGGGTGAGACTTTGTGTAATTTGCTTTCACTTCTCCTTATCAATAAAACACACCTAGTTTTCCTTTCTCTCTCTAACTTTCTCTCACTAACAATGGAGGTCTTGTTCTTCCATACAACCCGACCTCCCGAACCACAAATCACCATAAAACTACGATCCTAACAAAGTTTCCAGTTGTTCCACGGTTAAATCCACAGGCTCAGTAGGAGGCCTGTTCGTTTGCAGATAGAAAGGAGTTGACTGAAGCGTTTTGACGATGTTTTTACGAATCCTGATGTCCAGCTCATTTCTGATGGGTTTCAGCAGTTCAGACAACTCTGGAGTTACTGTAGATACAAGATTTTCACCCAAGTATTCTTTGGTGTAGTCTTTGATCATCTCTTCCATGTCTACTGTCATGTACTTGTCAACTTGAGCTTTAGTCTGCATTAACTCTTGTACTTTATCAGAGAGCTGAGTAACCAGTGTAGTCATTTTCTTCATTTGGTCTTGAAGATCACCATCATGTTGTTGTGGTGTTCTCCTAGTCCTTGAAGATCCCGCAATATGCTTTGCCCGTAAAAATGCTTTTGTAGTTCTCAGACTGGCTTTCTTCATTCTTGGTCTTTTTACTTTTGGTAATGGTGGTGGTGGTGACTGGTCTGATGATGATGATAACGATTCTGCTTCTCTATCTGATTCTGAATGAGGTGGAGATGGATCTTTCGGTGGAGTACCTTAAGGGATTGGAGGTTGTTCCGGTGTTGGAGACCTATCTTTTGGCGGTGATGGCATGTCGGTGTCGAAGAATTGATCATCTTGATTTTGATCATGGGTTTGATCATCAAGATTTTCTTCTGCCGGTTCCTCTGAGGTTTTCTTACTCAACTCCTCTTCTTCCTGACCTTTGGCTTCAATCTCTGGAATTGTTGTCTCAGTTTCCTTTTGTAGTTCATCTGTAGCCTCTTATACTCCAGCATCTTTCATAATAGTGTTACCCTCAGCATCCTTTTCCAGTTGTTCTGTTGTTGTTTCAGTTGCTGTTGGAGGTATCACTGTGTTGCTAGAACCACCTTCTCTAGCTTGGAGTTCAAGTTGTTGCTGATGAGCTTGTTGCAATTGAAGGTTGAGACGAGCAGCCAATTTGAGCTTTTTCTGCTCTTCCTTTTCCAGGGATCGGGTGTCAACGATTATGCTTTTCAGCTTGCCTTTATCAGTTGAAGGTTCAGATTCAGGTACCACAGTTTCTTCATCATCATTCCCAGGTTCACGGATGACAATTCCTTTTCTTGGTTGTTGTTGTTGCTCATGGAGAGTTTCTAAACTTAATTGTTTTGCTAGTTCGAGTTCAGGATCCTCTTGAGCAACATACCTTATTTCATAGTCCCCTCCTTCATCTGTGTCGGTTTCGGTTTCGGAGCCAAATTCTAACCCACTAGCTTCTGATGGTGGTGGTGATGGTTCAGGTGTGATGACTTTCTTCTTGATGACTTTTCGTTTTGGGGCTGCAGCAGGCTTAGACTTTGGTTGTTTAGGAGTTTGAGTACTACTGGAGCTTCCAGACTTAGCACCTCTCTTGCTGCGAGTCTCCCTTATGTATCTGGGAACTTCTTCGGTTTCAGAAATGCCTACTCTCCCAGCTTTGTAGGCTAAGTCGTAGATTCGGTAGTTCGAAGATGCAAGAATCTTGTCATTCAGAAGATTGTCAGGTATTCTCAGGCCTGTGGTCCTTGGAGTGAACTGAATGGACTTGACGAAAGCAATCTTGTCATCGTCCACAATGCTGTGCTTTGGTTCGGTACGATCAAACATCCTTTGGCGAAACTCAGGAGTTTTGCCAACGAGGTAGTCAATGAGCATTTTGGTGAACCTTAAGAAAGGAATCATGGTTCGACCAGTAGTACGGATCTGAAAGATGATGTCGCTCATGATTGGATCTGCAATGTCAATGTCAGCCTTGCTCATCATCCCCCAGAATACTTGCAGATGGGATAGTCGGGGATGTTCATGACCACTCTTCCATCCCGTGATAGATCTGATGATAAGCATGTAAAATGTTCTCCAAGGTTGAGGTAGATACTTGACGTTGAACTTGGACAGTATAAGCCTGGAGGATTCTTCTGTATCATAACCAAGCTCAATCATGTAGTCGAGTACTTCAAGCTCTGTCAACATCGGTTCATATTCATTGGAAGTAGGAAGCATTAGAACCGTCCTGAGAACATCTAGATCAACTTCGTATTCCTGTTGTTCTAGAGTGACCTTGAATGAAGCATCATCCAAATTAACCTGAGTAGTGTGCCAGAACCGGTGAATGTAGAAGGTTGGAACAGAAGCAGACTTCACAAGCATGCTCTTGCACGGATGTGCCAATAGAATGTCTTTGACGATGCGGCAAGAATCTTCAGTAATCCTGAGCTTGTTGAAGTCTAAACGAAGATTGTTCTTGCCAAGGGTCACATGGTAGTCGGCTGGAACTACTTCACCAAGTGTTAAAAGTGGAAGATTCTGTGCGGGTGCGTTTTCTGCTTGTTGTTGTGGTTGAGCCATTGTGAACTGAAAATATGATGTCATAAGATCAAATATTCAACTTGTTAGTTTGTAGGTTAACGTTCGAGTTTGATACTTAAGATCATTTAATTCCATTTTGCATGCAAAGTATGTTAAATACGTGAGATGTTGTTATGACGATGTTAAATTGCATATAATCTAAGACGTAACGTTAAGCAATCAAAACACATTATGCAAATTAAGTACATCTAAATGATTACACAATCACTAAACATCCACAATTTAATGTCACAATGGTCACAAACACATGAATACAAGTTCACAAGAATACAACTTAGATTTTATAAAGTTTACATATTATACAAACTTTTCAAAAATTATGCTAAGTGTGATCTCGATAAGTTGTAAATCTGTGATCTCGACAATTCTCCATTCAATGATTTCGATAACATTTGTTTTGTGTGTTCTCGATAACTTTCAAAATGAAAGATTTCGATAACATGAAAACCAAATGTTTTCGATAACAAGAATCCAAGGTTTGCGATAAAACATCTTTCCAAGATTTCGATAGCTTAGGGTTTTCGAAAACACTGTGATTTCGATAACATTTATTGAAAAGATTGCGATAAGTTATAAAGAGATCTCGATAACTTTCGTTATGAGGTATCTCGATAATTTATCGAATGATTTCGATAAATGTTCTCGATAAAGATCACTTTGTCGAAAATTCTTGTACAAGAATTCTCGAAATCATCATGTAGACATACGTTTGTGATAAGTTGTAGATTCCTTGAGTGAACCTGAGTCAATTAAACACAAAAACAAAGTTACTCACACAAACAGCAAACACATGTATGATCTCGATAAGTTTCATAAACCCTAATCTATCTAGATTACAAGTATAATGGGTTCATGTTGTTTAGGTAATGAATTCATGCAATTAAAGCATATACAAACATGATATGATCACTGAATTAGAGCAAACAACAACACACTTAAAACACCTAAATCAACGAAACCCTAGGAACATCTAGATTCAACCATACATGACATTGTAACAATTCAAGCATATACACATGTTCTAATACACCTAACTAACATATCCCACCACTTAAATCAAACAAACTAACAATTCCTCTCAAAAAACCCAATTTTTCGAAAACCTAAGATCATCGAAATCCATTAATTCATGTTTTAAGTTAAGATTAGAGCATGCAAACATGATAAGGACAGTTAAAAACACAAAAGCCCTATGTTTAATTAACCTAAACAATCATAATCAAGGATTTCTATATTAGCGTAAACCCTAGGTCTCGAATTCAAAACCACGCAAAATCTAACCACTAACTTTCCAATTCCATGAAAACCCTATCTTAGAATAGTGTATAGATCATGAATTAACTTACGTTTTGAAGATTTATGGAACGGATTGGCAGTTTGATTCTTGGCCGTGTGATGTAAAGAGATAAAAGTGTTTTTTGTTTTTGATATAAGTGAAAAAAAGGGGGGGTTTGTTTGGTAGGTAGTAATTTTGAATCTTTCTCAACTTGGCAATTATAGTCCCTAAACTACATGTATTCTATACTAAGTCCTAACTTAATGTTTTAGCAGTTAACTTAACGACTTATGGCAACAATAACTTCTAAGGCATCTCCTAACGGGAAGAAATGTCAAACTTAATTGACTTAAATGTATTCCGTGAAATACCACCAAAATTAAAAGCAAAAAGAATCTTTTAATGCAAGTGCACGTCTTTTGAGTAAATTTGAGAAATTTTGACGAACATTCTCCCCCTCAACATTTGGTCGTAAAAATATGGAAAATTTTGAGAGACCAAAGTGTTGAACGAGATCGTGTGCTTGCATTTGTGAACAAAATGAAATAAAAGTACGAAACGAAATGAAAGAAAATCTTTTTGTTGTTTTTATGGTTTTTCAATTTTTTCTTTTTTTTTTGAATAAATATTTACAAAAGATATTTTTGGTGTTTGACTCCATTAATTGTTTTCCAGAAGAGATTTTAAATCATCTGGAGTCAAACAACGCATACCAATTCGGTGAACGAGTTCAGTAAACCTAGCCGGTGGTAAAGGTTTAGTGAACAAGTCTGCCAATTGGTATTCGGTACCCACGAAGTATAACTCTACTGTACCCTTCTCGACATGCTCCTTGATGAAATGATATCGGAGATCGATGTGCTTAGACTTGGAATGTAGAACCGTGTTGCAGGAAATAGCAATGGCACTTTTTGAGTCACAGTACATCGGAATCTTCTCGAATGAGTAGCCATAGTCCATCAGCTGCGTACGCATCCAAATGATTTGAGCACAGCAGGCAGCCATAGCCACATATTCTGATTCAGTAGATGAGAGTGAAGTGCAGTCCTGCTTCTTAGATTGCCAAGACACAAGCTTGTCTCCAAGAAACTGTAAACCACCAGAAGTACTTTTTCGTGTATCCATACACCCTGCATGATCAGCGTCTGAAAAAGCAATTAGTTCAAAACCAGAATCCTTCGGATACCAGATCCCCATGTGAATGGTTCCTTTCACGTATCGAAGGATTCGTTTAGCCTCATTGAGGTGACGTTCAGTAGGACGCGACTGATAGCGAGAGCACATAAACACAGCAAATACAATATCCGGTCTGCTAGCGGTTAGATACATGAGCGACCCAATAATACTTCGGTATTTTGTGAGGTCTACCATTTTCCCATGTAAATCCGCATCTAACTTAGTTGTGTTTGACATTGGGGTATTGTATGTGTCACAACTGGTCATTCCATGTTTCTATATTATTTCAAGAACATATTTTGATTGACTTAGGAAAATACCACGGGGAGATTGATGAACTTGTAATCCTAGAAAGAATGTAAGTTCACCCATCATTGACATTTCAAAATTTAGTTTCATTAATTTTGCAAAAGCATTAGAATACTTTTTGTTAGTAGATGCAAAAATAATGTCGTCTACGTAAATTCGTACGATTAAAACGTCTTCCCCGTGTCTTTGGATAAATAAAGTTGGATCCATCAAACCTTTGGTAAAACCATTAGCAAGTAAGAAAGCAGTAAGTTTGTCATACCATGCCCTGGGGGCTTGTTTGAGACCGTAGAGAGCCTTCTTAAGTCGATAGACATGGTTCGGATGCTCTGGGTCTACAAATCCTTCCGGCTGACTGACGTATACCTCCTCACGTAATTGATCATTCAGAAATGCCGTTTTGACGTCCATTTGGTACACGATCATGTTTTTGTGAGCAGCGTATGCCAGAAAAATCCGTACAGCTTCAAGTCTAGCCACGGGAGCGAAAGATTCTTCAAAGTCGATTCCTTCCTCCTGACTATAACCTTTAGCTACCAATCGGGATTTGTTGCGTTACGAAGTATAACTCTACTGTACCCTTCTCGACATGCTCCTTGATGAAATGATATCGGAGATCGATGTGCTTAGACTTGGAATGTAGAACCGTATTGCAGGAAATAGCAATGGCACTTTTTGAGTCACAGTACATCGGAATCTTCTCGAATGAGTAGCCATAGTCCATCAGCTGCGTACGCATCCAAATGATTTGAGCACAGCAGGTAGCCATAGCCACATATTCTAATTCAGTAGATGAGAGAGAAGTGCAGTCCTGCTTCTTAGATTACCAAGACACAAGCTTGTCTCCAAGAAACTGTAAACCACCAGAAGTACTTTTTCGTGTATCCATACACCCTGCATGATCAGCGTCTGAAAAAGCAATTAGTTCAAAACCAGAATCCTTCGGATACCAGATCCCCATGTGAATGGTTCCTTTCACGTATCGAAGGATTTGTTTAGCCTCATTGAGGTGACGTTCAGTAGGATGCGACTGATAGCGAGAGCACATAAACACAACAAATACAATATCCGGTCTGCTAGCGGTTAGATACATGAGCGACCCAATAATACTTCGGTATTTTGTGAGGTCTACCATTTTCCCATGTAAATCCGCATCTAACTTAGTTGTGTTTGACATTGGGGTATTGTATGTGTCACAACTGGTCATTCCATGTTTCTATATTATTTCAAGAACATATTTTGATTGACTTAGGAAAATACCACGGGGAGATTGATGAACTTGTAATCCTAGAAAGAACGTAAGTTCACCCATCATTGACATTTCAAAGTTTAGTTTCATTAATTTTGCAAAAGCATTAGAATACTTTTTGTTAGTAGATGCAAAAATAATGTCGTCTACGTAAATTTGTACGATTAAAACGTCTTCCCCGTGTCTTTGGATAAATAAAGTTGGATCTATCAAACCTTTGGTAAAACCATTAGCAAGTAAGAAAGCAGTAAGTTTGTCATACCATGCCCTGGGGGCTTGTTTGAGACCGTAGAGAGCCTTCTTAAGTCGATAGACATGGTTTGGATGCTCTGGGTCTACAAATCCTTCCGGCTGACTGACGTATACCTCCTCACGTAACTGACCATTCAAAAATGCTGTTTTGACGTCCATTTGGTACACGATCATGTTTTTGTGAGCAGCGTATGCCAGAAAAATCCGTACAGCTTCAAGTCTAGCCACGGGTGCGAAAGATTCTTCAAAGTCGATTCCTTCCTCCTGACTATAACCTTTAGCTACCAATCGGGATTTGTTGCGTATGACATTACCTTCTGCGTCCAACTTATTCTTCCATATCCATTTAAGTCCAATCACATAAACTCCATCCGGTCTTTCAACTAATTCCCAGACTTCTAGTCTCTTGAATTGGTCGAATTCTTCTTGCATAGACTCAATCCAATTATCATGTGTCATTGCTTCCTTGATGCTTTTTGGTTCGGCATGAGAGATGGTGAGTGCATACATGCAGTGTTCGGCATCGGAGTGAAGTTTCTGTCGAGTCATCACTGGAGCTTGGGGATGACCAATAATGTTGACAATTGGGTGATCACGTGTCCAATGATGTGTTGACGGGTGAGGGTTATGGAACTGCTGCACATTAGTCGATTCCAAGTCCCGTGTTGACGACTCTGGAATATCGGAAAGGTTGGGAGTCGGTGCAAACGGATTAAAGAATGCATTGGGATCGTAATTTGCAGGTTCGGGTACTTCAAGTTGATTCAGATCTTCAGGTGCATTGTATGAGTTGGAGTCTGTCTGTTCATCTGCTGTTGGTGAATCTGTTGGAGGTGCATCAGTTTCTACAGTAGTTGTAGTAACGGGTGTATCAGGCACTGGAATAGTGGCAGTTTGAGCAGCGGAATCGGTGGATACATTTTGTGCACGAATCTCAAAAGAGTCATCAAACAGTGGAGTGAACAGCGTTTCCAATTCTTGACGGGTTAAAGGTAAAGGTGCATCTGAACGATCTGGGAAATTTAAACGGTTAAGTTCGGGTCCTAAGCTGTTGCGCTCAGAAGCCATATCAGTGAGCTCATCAAAATTAGCGTGTATAGTCTCTTGAATCTCTCTGGTCCGACGGTTGTATATCCGAAATCCCTTAGAATTTTCACAATAGCCAATAAAGATTCCTACATCAGCCTTAGCTTTAAGCTTTCCAAAGTCATCACGATCGTTGTTCGGGTAACATAGTGCACCAAAGACATGAAGGTGTTGAACATTGGGCTTACGTTTGTGGACAAGTTCATATGGTGTGCGATTGTGTCGTTTGTTGATCATACATCGATTCTGGGTATAACATGCTGTTGAGACGGCCTCTGCCCAAAGATAGTCTGGTAGTTGTGCATTGATCAGCATTGTGCGGGCGGCTTCCACTAAAGTACGGTTTCGTCTTTCGACCACGCCATTTTGTTCGGGAGTCCGAGCAATAGATGTTTGATGAACAATACCTACCTTCTCAAAATAATCCCGAAGGGTTTGATTCTTAAATTCAGTTCCATTGTCTGTTCTGACGATTCTGACGGTGTTTCTAAGCTGAACTTGAATTTTGGTGAGAAAAGTGACTATCATGGATGGAGCTTGGTCTTTAGTACGAAGAAAGTAGACCCAAGTCCATTTTGAGAAGTCGTCTACTATGACAAGAATGTAACGTTTCCCGTTGATCGTTTGTACTCTCATTGGTCCGCACAAATCCATATGTAATAGCTGAAGAACATGATCCGTACTGGGTTCTTGTTTTGAAGCAAGATGTGCACGTTTGCTCTTCCCTTGTTCACAAGCAGGACAAAGGTGATCTTTAGCGTATCTGAATCTGGGGAGTCCTTCAACCAATTTGTGTCGAGCCAGATCAGTCATGGTTTTGAAGTTGAGATGTGACATTCGTTTGGGCCATAACCATGATTTTGTAGATTCGGCCTTAGAGAGTAAGCAGATGGGAGAGGAAGCAATCATGTCAGACATTGAAATAGTATAAAGACTATTGCTGCGAGTGCCGGACATTAGATCGTTCCCTTGTAGATCACGTACGAAACAAGTTTTCTCCCTGAATGCAACTTCTAAGTCACCGTCACAAAACTGACCGACTGAAAAGAGATTGTGACCGAGACCTTCAACATAGTACACACGGCTAATTTCAATATTCCCACTGACATAATCTCCATACCCCATAATAGCAGCGAAGTGATCATTCCCGAATCTGACAGTACCAATGAACTTTGATACAAAGTTCCTTAACAGTTTGAGATCGCCTGTCATATGTCAGGTACATCCGCTATCAACAATCCAGAGAATGATTTGCACCACCTACATCACACGAAGGAGACGAGGATGGCACAATGGTAAGGGTGGAACCCGATGAAGTAGTGGGTTCCGGTTGGTTAGAAACACATGATATAACAACTTTAGGAATCCAAGCAAAATTATGCATCTTAGTTAACCAACGCTGCCACTTCCAACTAGATCGCACTTTCTTCTTAGTGAATTCGCTAAGTGAAGGCATGTTCTTAGGATTGTTGGTCATAACTACAGGGGTAGCAACTACATCCTCAGAAACTACAGGGGGCGTTAATCCTAGCTTAGATTTTGAAGCAGTAGTGGGCCTAGATTTTTTGCCTTTTGTAAGTTCCTTAAGACGTGTTAAAAGAGAAGTAGCAACACACTTAGAGTGATCACCAGATAGCATAGATTTACGACAAAACACACAAGATGCATTAAACGATAAAGAAGTACGAGATACATCATTCGTTACAGACAGATTCGTATTACAAGTTGCCATATCACAATCTAAATCTATAGTAACATGATTATTATTCAAATTCCTAGGGTGAGCTTCTACTTCCATAGCTTTTAAGTTCTCTCTCTTATGTCGCAAATTCTTATTCTTTTTTTTCTCTTTTTGGTGCTTGGATCTGCTAACGCTAGGAGGGATAACTAGTCCTGGAGAGATGGAAGAATTCATTTTAGAATTATGAATAGTTGTATCGTTACTAGTTTTATCTGTCCTATGTTTTTCTGGTGCAACAATCTTAGTATTTGCAGACTTTTTCTTTTCAAGATTTCTAATTTTCTCCTTCAATTCAATAATGATGTGCGTTTTGTCCTGAATTGTGCTGTCAAGCTTTCGGTTTAAGTAGAAATATTCATCTCGACTCTTTTGCCAAAAATCTGTTACTTCTTGCAATTCAGCAATCTCTTTTTCATATTTAGAAATCTGACTTTTAAGTTCCTCATTTTCATTTGAAAAAGATGTCGAAGTTTTAAGATTTTACAATTCAAGTTCAAAAACAAGACTTTGGTTTTGACACCATTCTAGTTTTTTGTTGAGTTGAAAGATTTCATCTGAAAGTTTTTTCTGCACATCATCATTTTGTTGTCGGAGACTCATGTTCTCATTTTTTAATGTCTCAACAGTTTTATTCAACAACCCAATATCATCACAGTGTTCAGAAACAAGCATATCAGTACCACATTCATAAAGAGAATTCATTACCACAGATATAATATCATAATTGAGGACACGTTCCATGAGACGATCATTTTCATTTTGCAAAAACTGATTTTGACGTTTGAGTTTAAAAACTGACCGTTCTGTTTCGTGACAAACATTGAGAATGTTTTTGACTTCCTTTTTTAATTCTTGTTCCCAATACCAGGTGTGTGAATACAAACGTTTAAGCGGTGGAGAAAATTGAGTTTCAAACATTTCACGCCTTTCTTTAGCAACGGGTGACATGAAATTTGCAACCGTGACTTCAGAATTGCGTTCAATGGCAGTATCTATCAACTTAATTTCATTTATGACAGATCTAAAGTATTGAAATAAAGGAGCTTCATTGATCATGCTTAGTTTATTCTTTAAGTCGTTAGCGTTTTGAGTGATAAGATCTAAGCTTGTTTCCTGAGCATCTTTTGTTTCAAAAACCTTAAGTTGTAGTTTACTATGCTCAAGTTCTCTTGTTAAAAGTTTAATCTTGGCTTTCAATTTAGCATTCAACCCTTGGCATTGGATGTTCTGATTATGACTGACCAAAAGAAGTTGTCTGAGTTCTGTTTCTGAATCGTTCAAAGGTTCATGTGGTTCAAGTTGACCATCGTTATCATTAGTCATTGTGATAGCAGGATGATCAAATGTAACACCTGGATTCATTTGATCATAGTCATCAAATATAACCATTGTGGACATTTGATCATTCTCATGAGTAGATAACGGGGAATCAGCTTGAACTACTTGGACCTCATTCGTTTCTGAGACAGAAGGAGAGACAATTTCATGAATAAGACATGAGTTATCACATACCTGAGACTGACCGTCAGTATCATATACTGGGCCTGAGTCTGTTACCTGAACTTCTTTTGTGTCTGCCATCAATATCATATCATCAGTAGTATCCATAACAGTCATCTGATCTTTTTGCTGTTGATTACGTGCAATTGCTTCATCTCTGAGAGCTGAGAGGTACTTCTGAAGATAGTAGGCACTGCTTTTAGGAGTAGGTTGTGATGCTTTAGATAGTACACAAGTAAGTGCAGTGGATGACACACCGAGTTGTTCAAACTGTTGCATAATCGTTTGATGAGTATGAGGATCTTCTGAAGTATGCTCACTAGAGTTGTCCAAGACAAAGCCTTCATTAGTGTAGGTGAACCCATGAATGATGATAGGTGCAGGAAGAATGGTCTTACGAAACGTTCTCTGTAAGCAAGATCGAATGAGTCTATCAGTGATGACTGTAGTATCCTCATCACTGTGCATAATAGCAAGGTGGTTCCACAACTCTTGAGCATTTGCATCACAATCCAGCTTAGTGTAGATGGCATTAGGAAGAGCGGTAGTGATAAACCAAGCAGCTTCCTTATCAACATTGTATTGAGCAAGTTCAGTACCAGTCAGAACATCACAAGTTTGTGCTATTTCCTTCAGTGTCTACAATGAATTTCATCTGATATGGTCCATCAGTGATTGATTTCAGCAGTAGATCAGAATGTGGACGTTTTTGAAGCCATTGGAGAAATCTATCTTTCCAAACATGGTATGATTCTGATAGCATAAATGGAGGAGTATATGCAGTTCCACGCAGTAGATGTTGACGAGCATTGATGTATAGAGGATGTTGAAATGGAGCTTCAGAGTACGGTACGTAAGACATGATTGATAACTTGTGGTTTATGGATCTTGTAGAAGGTATAGTACATAAGACAAATCTTAGAAAACCAAAAACCGAATGTGATTTCGATGCTTGGTAATAGGATGATTTCGATAACAAGTTAAAGTCCAAGTAATCTCAATAACCTGAAGTTCTCGATAAAACAGTGAAGATTTCGATAACTCACTTTATTCTCGATAAAAGGAAATTATCGAGAAAGGTTGGAGACAATTATCGAGATCCTTTGTTCAAATGAGACAAAGTATGTTTTCGATGTAGCTGAAGTAAATTTCGATAGAATCACAAGATTTCGAAAACCAGGTTGTGATTTTGATAACCAGTGATGTTCTCGATAAACTCAGTTTCTCGATAACAAGTATCCAAAGTTTCGAGATTATACAATAACGAAACTATCCAATATGTCGAAGTGTTTTCTTTCTTATACAAGAGAGAAAATCACTGAGTAAGCAACAAAAAAACGTAAGTAGTGAGAATGAATGATCTCGATAAAACAGGGTTTTGGGTTCTCGATAAAATGGGGTTTTTTGGGTTCTCGATAGAGTGCCAAAACATACGTTTTTTCTTTTGTGAAAAAGCAAGCCTAAAACGAGTTTTTAATCCAAGATTCTTGTACAACTAGCATTAAAATGATGAAATCTTAATGAAAGTTGCAAACTTGAACTTTTTAACAAAATTTTTAAGATTTTTGATAAAAAAGTACAAGTTTATACGAATCTAATAAACTCAAAAATTTTGAAACTTTGTTGTTTGTTTTGGTTTCTAACACAAGTTTGTAAGCAAATATGTGATAAAAACACAAAAGAAGCAAGAAAGTTGGAAAATTTTTGAATCTAACGAAATAAAAAACAAGTTTTGGTTTGAATAATCACAAAAAAAATAAACTACACCTTCTTCTAGCGATTGATACCACTTGTTAGGTCACCATTTTAGTAAACACAAGTATTCAAATGAAAGAAATGAGATGAGAATTAGACTTGGTTGATTAATAACAATATGAAAGATGAAAGAACAAGACTTTCCTTAAGATATGAAATTAACCAACATTTGATACAATAGATATGATGTCCTATATATAGATTAAAGGTAGGGCGACATCCCTTCCTTCCCTATCTTCTAAACGTGTGGGCTTTTAGGCCCATTGGACATCTTATTGGTCTTAACTTATAACCATACGATTAACTAAATAACGTAGCAAAATAAGATAATACTAGCAACCTATTACATTGACAGAAATGACCGAGACTTGACTGAATAGTTGAAAACTATGATCCTAACAGATCCTTTTATAGGCACAAGGAAAACCCTAGTCGGTTAAAATACTTGAACGACAAGTATACAATCCCTAACTATAAAATATCCTAGATTACATAATATTCTAATCTAATATCTTCAGTCTTTATCTTCAAGCAGTACTTTGACTTATCAACGAGCAGTACTTCAGCAGCACTTTGATTCTACTTGAATTCTACTTGTTTGATTTCAAGTTTCCTTTGTATAAACTTTATCTTCAAGGAAAGGTTGTCCTCTTTGAAAAATACACTCGTTGTTTTGTTATCATCAGCATACAGTACTTGCAATCTTTATCAGCAACAAACTTTGATTTTTACAGCAACTTACATTCTTCTTCTCAGCTACTCAGCAACACAAGATACATCAAATCATATTTAGTTTCATACTATTCTCATCACTTCCAGGTGTGTAAACTCCTGTGAGAGGTGAATCATTGAAAATTAATGGATTTTGATGTCTCTTTACCAAAGCCATTAACTCTGGAGTAGCCAATGTTTAGGTTAAGTAAACCATGGTACATTGATAACCATATGATTTTTAGCAAATCATCAGCTATCAACGGATTTGAGTAGTCTTTACCAAAAGCCGTTTGCTTATGGACTAGTTAGTTCTTAGATCTTAACCATGGTGAACTAATTACCATATAAATGGATTTTCCACAGCCTTTACCACAAGCCATTTTTCTTGTGGGCTAGTCAACTCTTCACTTATTTCAGATATGGTGAGTTGAAACCATACAATTTTTAGTAAATTGTCAACTAAAAACGGATTTGATTGTCACATCAGAGCCGTACCCTCATGATGAATCAAACTCTTTCTTGTCTGTGAAACATGGTGAGTTGAATACCATTTGTTGTGTAGTACAAGTACTAACACCATGTTTTCCTCAAAAACAATTTGTTGCTGTATTTATTTGTGCTTCAAAAAGAAATTTTGCACAAGACAAAAACTTTTATTTCAAAAACATTTACTGGTTTTAGTTGAAAGCAGTACTTTGGAAAAATACTGTTTGATCAGCAGTACTTTGAATAAAGTACTTGTTTTATTCAAAATATTTTATTCAATTAAATTCATGCCAGTATTTTAATCATCATCCTTCAAAATTGTCCAATTGATGAATAAATTGATCACCATTAGAGCCATGTCATCTTCTTCTTCAACTTCCATACCATGATCCAGCATTCTCAGCATCAAATCTCTTATAAGAGGATATCTTTTGTCTGCCAACATGTAGATCATCGTACCATCTTCTAGCTCTAAGGCATGAACACCAGCACTTGCAAAGAATCTCCAGCTATGAATTTCCCATTCTTCTTGATTCTTCCAAATATCATCTGTGCTAGTTTCATCTGTTTCCCACATAGTAGTCAAATCTCCCAGTAATACTACACCAATTCCTTTGAGTGGATTATCTTCAAAGTAAGCTTGAATTTGTTGATATAAATCATACAAGTCTTCTCTTTCTATTAGGTGCAATATATCTACCAGCAGACTGAATGCTCTGTAGCTTTCATCTTCTCTGTGGAAAACAAAATAATCACCATCCTTTTTAGATTCAACAACTTCTAAGTCAGATATCTTGGATTTTGTCTTAAAATCACTCTTGGGAAGTTCATAATCCATAGGTCGTAGATAAGTCCTCAGTTCATCAACAGTACTTGTTCTTAGCTCTATAGTAGGCTTAAACTTCTTTGATGACTGTGACTTGATTGTTGTTCTCTTTCTTTTGTTACTTTCATTCATCAGCTTCCTTCCCTCTTCAGTGTCATAACCAACAATACCATCTACTTGTCTTTGGTATTCTGTTCTGACATCATCATATAATTTCTTCATCTGAGAATGATTCAACCTTGTCAAACCCTTGTATCCTCTTCCTTTCAAGTAGTCCATAAAGAAATTTCGTTCTTGAGCCTTAGTCATTGATTTCTTGAACTTTGTTTGAACAGCAGCTTCTTGTCTTTCCTTTTCATACTCAGCATCAAGTTCTGCTTGAAGCTTTTTAGCTGCAATATCACCTTGAGCTTCTTGATAAGCTCTGATCTGCTCTATGGTAAAGGACTTCTTTTTCTTTTTCTTTTCTGATTCCACTAGAATTCCTTTTCCTTTATCTTTTGGATCAATCTCTTGAATAGGTTTAGGAGAAAGTTGCAGATCTTGAGATTGTTCAACTCCAGGAATAGTAATACCTCGAGGTTTTGACATATTCAGCATGATCTCAACAATAGTGTTATCATCACTATTAGACTTTATCATATCTTTTTCTTGGACTGGATTGGACGGACCCACATCTTCTTCAAAGTCCAAAGTCCTTGGTGTAATCTGAAATTGCCTCATAGTACCTTGGGCAGTATCTTGAATAATATCAACACCAGTACCTTCCAAATCCAATACTTCTGTATCACCACTTCTGACTTGAGTGTCAGCTTCTCGAAGATTTACTTGCTCAGTCTCATCACTTATTCTTTCAATAATATCTTGATGAGAAATTTGTTCTTCAAGTGGTGTCTGTGGAATATTCAAAGCAGCATCTTGATCATCAGCACTTTGAGAAGCAGTCTTTTCATCCACAGTCTTTTCATCAACAACATCTTCATTCAAATTCACATTTTTATTCCTCCCCAATGTGAATGAAGATTGTTTTCTTAATTTCCTCTTCTTTAACTTATCCTTCTGAAGACCTTTTGAAGGATGTTGAAAAATAGACTTAACCAATTTCTTCAAATTCTTGTACTTCTTTTGAAGACTGGCTAAAACTTTAGCTTGATTATCATAAGCCCTTTTAAGTCTCTTCAACTCTCTTGTCAAAGCATAATTATCCATAACTTCATCTTCAATAGGTGTATCATTACCAGCCATCATTCCCTCATCTCCTCCAGATGTTTAAACCCATCTGTGGAAGTATAATCATTGGGAGTAAGTGGTTGACTAAAACCATGATATGTGTCTTCCAAAGCAGTACCTTGCAAAGAAACAGTCTTTTCTGCAGAGGCAGTCTTTTCACCAGAGACAGTCTTTTGAGAGACTTCTTTAACAGCTGAAGAAGAAGGATATTGTGAAACATTTTCTTCAGTGGAATGAGACTTCCCAGATCTTTGAGATGTAGTTGGAGCAGAGTCTTCATGTTCAGAGGCATCTTCTGAATTTTCCTGAGCAGCATCCCTAACAGTCTGTGCTACCTCCAACATATATGCAGTGAGAGGTGTAGTATGACCAGAAAATAGTGAACTCTTGGTGGCCATAAAAGTAAACACCTTGTCTTGAAGCATAACAACTGGTAAAAAATCTTGTGGTTTAGGAACACCTTCAAGCTGTTTGTTCAGAAAGACTTGTATAAATCTTGGATACATCAAAAATGGTTTATTATTGTTGATGTGATTAAGCATCCCATTTAAGATCATCCAAGAAAAATTGAATGGCTGATTAGTCGCCAAACCCACCAATGTTGAGGCTATAGTCTTGGGAAATTCATTCCAAGCAGTAGTTTTGTTGCTTAGGCAATGAAGAAGTACATGAATTAAGTACTTCCATTGAGGACTAAAGAGGGGTTTTTTAAAAGTTTGTTTTCTAAGTGAACCCTCATAACCAAGATCCCTAAGTGTATCCCAAATAACCTGTTTATCAAAACAAGCAGTACCTTCTTCATCATTAAACTGAAGGTCTGCTCTTATTTGAGCCTCTGAAATTCGAATATTTCGCCTAGTTACCGTAGCAGTAATGTACCAATCATCTAATCCATGACACCCAAAATCAGCAGTAGCCCAAAACTCTTGAATCCAAGGTCCAATCACATCAGGATTAACCAAAAGAGCATAATTGATTGGAGACCCAGTTAGAAAGTCAATGATATCATGAAAGTCCTCATTGAGATCAGTCTTGTCTAAATTGGCTACCATATTGTGACGATTACATGTTCCACGAGCCATTGAAGAAGGTTTGTATAAAAGTGATTGGTGAAAAACGGCGAGTGAATGTGGAAAAGTATGATAAAAGGATATACAAAAGAGAAAAGGGAAGTAGGGTAAGTAAATATGGGTAATATTAAGAAAATAATATCCCAAAATTTACGCAAAACAATTATAGTTTACCCCTTATCTCGTTCATAATATTTAAAGAATATTTACCATAAATATTTGACCATTAGAAAATAACAGTACCTCCACGTCAGCAAGCAGTACTTTCTCATAGCCGTTGAGCAGTACTTTCACCATTCAAACCCCTTTTTGCCTATAAAAGGGCCCTTAATGCACGAATAACTTAATCACAAACGCATTCCAAAATTTTCAAAAACTTCTAAGCATATAAACATCATGAGCAAGTCACCATTTGTGTACATCTCATCAGACACTGATTTAGATTCAAGTGATACTGAAATTAAGTACTACTCTGATTCAAGTGCTGATTCTTCAACAGGATGGAGCAGCTATTTTCCTCCTATAACAACAAGTTCTTCTCAGAGAAACACCAAAGAAAAACTCCAACCAATGATCCTTCAATACAACTAGCTAAAGAACTGCCAATTGCTTTAACTCAAGCCCTGGAAACTGCAGTGAGAAACATGACTTGGTCTGCTCAAGAAGGCCCAAGTGAGAAGCCATCTAAACCCGAACGTCCTCAAATGCAAGTGCTATTCCTCCCATGCCTAAAGATGCAAGCATCTTTTGAAGAGAAGAGAAATACTGCTCAGAAATCAAAGAACAGCTACAAGGGAAAAGGGAAAAAGCCTATGGAGTAGTTTTTCTAAGTTGTATGATCTTGTAGTAGTTATGATGTAGGAACATGATGATGTAATGGTTGTAATGGTTATGTCAAGATGAATGTACTGTGACTCTTATAAATAAAAGTACTGTTTCTTTTATTTAAATGATAACTGTAGCCTCCCCTCAAATTGGAAACAACTGCTAATGCCTCCCCTCAAAAGTAGAACCAATTGATAGAGTTTAAAAATTTATCATACCAATACTTACTACCAGATGCTTGAATCTTGAAACATCAAAACCTTTAGTAAGCAGATCAGCTACATTATCATATGTATGAATCTTGACCACATTAATAAACCTATGCTCATAACAATCTCTAATAAAGTGATGTCGAATCTGAATGTGCTTGGTCTTTGAATGATATACTGGATTTTTCACAATACAAATAGTACTCTCATTATCAATATTGATAGGAGTATTCTTGAAATTGAATCCATAATCCAAAAGTTGATTCTGCATCCAAAGAACTTGACCACAACAACTTGCAGCTGCAACATATTCTGCTTCAGTAGATGAGGTTGCTGCAATTGTTTGTTTCTTACATTGCCATGAAACTAATCTTCTTCCAAGATATTGGCATCCACCAGTGGTTGATCTTCTGTCAAAGTTATCTCCAGCATAGTCACTATCTAAAAAGGCTTCCAAATGAAAAGGTTGAAAGTCTTTCATACCAGGCTCTAGGGGCTTGATGAAGACCATATAAAGCTTTAACAACTTTGTAGACTTCGTTTGGATGTTCAGGATCTTCAAAACCAGGAGGTTGTTTCACATA
>LBNU01016640.1:25166-39666 GCA_014162995.1 Artemisia annua | reverse complement strand
CTGAATTCCCTCTTGATTCCCTTATTGGCACAAAAATCATCCATGAGCTTGTTCTTGAACTCAGTCCCATTGTCACATCTAATACCTTTAACCTTGTGTCTTAATTGATTTTCCAGTGAGATGATTAAATCATGAATGACATCAAAAGTTTCATCTTTAAATCCCTAGAAAATGACCAAACTAAAACGACTGCAATCATCTGTAACTACCAGACAATACTTCTTCTTATTTAGGCTTGGAACAGAAACAGGTCCAAAGAGATCCATATGCAACAACTCCAAAGGTTCTCTAATAGTTCTTTCCCTAAGCTTCTTACAGGAAGCTTTATGTTGTTTCCCCTTCTTGTAGGCTAAACATGAATGATCAGTCTTGAAAGTTTTGGAAGGTAAACCTCGAACTAGATTGCCTTTGACCAACTTGTTGATGTTCTTGAAATTCACATGACCCAGTCTTCTGTGCCATAGATGTGCTTCTTCAGTTGATGCTTTAGCCACTAAACATGTGACATTCTCAGTGGCTAATATATTCTTCATATCAATGCTGTACACATCATTAGTCCTTGGTGCCCTTACGACCAGTAATTCTTCAGCTACAAACTTGAATTCAGGTGAGAGAATTAAACATTCTGTTTCAGTCAACAAGACAGGGTACTTCTTGTCACAAATCTGAGAAACTGATAGTAAATTGAACTTGAGCTCCTTCACATAGCTAACATTCTCAAAGTCAATCTTTCCAGTCTTGATAGTTCCTTTTCCTGTAATTCTCCCTCCAGTAGCATCATCCCCAAATGCAACTTTGCCTCCTAAAAATGGCCTAAAATCTGACAGAATCTCCTTTGCTCCTGTCATGCTTCCAGAGCAACCACTATCAACAATTAAATGATCTTTAAGCTCTACTTCTGGGTTGCCCTGCACAAAGATAAGAAAGTTAGTTTCTTTTAGGAACCCAAGCCATTACTGACTTGTGTTCCCCTTGTGGAGACACATACTTAAAATCTTTAAGTATGTAATTTCCACTATCTTTTAAAAAATGATCAATCACTTTCTTTTGCTCAAAAACAGTATTTTTGTTAGGAAAACAGTTTTCTTTTGGAACAACATGTTTAACTTCACCCACACTTGCTGAAAGTACTGGTTGGTCCCCTGCAGTACTTCCCTTTTTGACCCACATAGTTTTAACTTTTGGAGTTTTGGTCTGTGGTTTAGGTACTCTATTGTAAGATCTCTTTGATTTAGAAAATCGGTATCAAGGCCAGGAGCTCGTTTTATAGCATATGATCTTCCATTAGCAGTACCTTGATGTGTTGAAGGTTTCCTAACAGTTTTTTGGTTATGAACTGTTTTTGGTTTACCAGTACCTTGAAAAGACTGACCTGAAGGTACTGGTTGTTTGTAAAAAGTTCTTTTCTGTTGAGGGTACCTATATGATGTTGCAAAATTACTATGGTTTACCCTTTTAGAATAGTTCCAAACTGGTTTGGGCGAAACTGGTTTAGTCACTGTTGGCCTGTGTTGAACAGTATTGGTCTTTGGGTACTGACTTAAGTAATTTGAATGTAAGTTACAATCTTTTATCAAGTGATTAGGACTATAACAAACAAAGCATAATTTTTGATTCATTGACCCAAATCCTGATCTTTGAGGAGTATACCCAAGACCATTGTGACTTCTAGGTGAATAATAAGAAGAGTTTCTAAAGTCAGCAGTATGTTGGAAAGCATTCTTTGAAGGAACTGCTGAGTAACTAGCAGTCCTTTGATTAAGGTGAGAAAATACTGCTGGTTTTGAAAAAGGTTTAGAGAAACTCTTATTATTAACATTATTCTCTGATCTCCTAGTATTCCCATGATTCTTAAGAATCTCAACTTTGACTTCAGATGAACCTGGATTAGATTGACCCTTAAGTTTATTCCTAAACTCTAGATTGTCTACTCCATAACAAGAAACATCTTTCCTAGGTGGTTGAAAACTTCCAACAGCATGAGGAACTGCATGATACCCCTCATCTTTCTTAAATTCAGGAGGTGTTGGGCTTATGGGTTCCTCACTACTAGATCTGTTTTCTTCTGAGCAAGTTTCAAATTCACTAGTTGAGATTTCCTCTGAACTTTCTTGTTCCTTATCACTAGTTGGGTTCTCTTCTGAACTACTATACTCAACACCATAACCTAGTCCTGTTTTAATGTTTGTTCTTCTTTGTTTTTCACAGAAACTAACATGTGTAAGACCAGCTTCTTTCCAACTTTTAAGCTTTTCTAACAAATCATCTCTTTCCTTAGTCATCTTTTCTAACTCAGACACCTTACATCCTAACTTCCATTCACTTAACTTTAACTGATAGTCCTGTTGTTGATATTTTTCAGCCCAAGCTACTTCATTATTTTCATGTGTAATTATTTTAGCTTCTAAGGACTCTAAGGTCAATTGATAACCTAAGACTTCAGACCTAGCTTTATTATGTTTATCTCTTTCAGACACATAATCACTAAGTACCTTTTGATACACATTATTGCACTTAGAGCATACCTCAGTAGCAGTAGATGAAGTAGGTGCAGTAGCAACCAAAGCCAACAGGACAGGTGCATCTTCATTCTCCATGCTCCAGTCAAAGCCTCCAAGATCATCAGTGGAATCCAAAGCAGTACATCCTGGTTCCTCATCAAAAGCTGTGCTCCAATCATATTCCTCCATTGCAACCATAGAGAGAGTAACTGGTTCATCATCAAATTCAGCACTCCAGTCAACCTCTGATAAGTTTTCTTGAGCCACAAATGCTTTTGGTTTAGGTTCAGGAAGCTCCTTGAGTTCAACCTTGGGTTTCTCTATCATCCTGTTTGCTTGATACTTGGCAAACTTACATTCCCTTGCAAAGTGACCAGTCTTTTGACAGTTAAAGCATTCAATCTTAGACTTGTCAAATGCAATTCCTTGTTTGGCCTTGAAATCAATCCCTCTTCCTGTTTTCTTCATGAACTTCTTGATCCTAGCAGTAATCATAGCAACTTGCCATCTGATGTCAATTTCTTCTAGATCATCTTCTTCAATCTGCAGTAGGTCTTCTTCATAGGTAACAGGTAAAGTGGCTTGTTGAGCAAAGAATGAGCACACAACATCATCACAATTGATGTTGTTTGAGAGTTGTGAAGTGGTAGTAGACACAGTTGAGTAAACATCAGCAACAGTACTTTGAACTGGATAAGCAGTACTTTTAGTGGAAGTACTGCTTGTCTTGGCAGGAGACACAAAAGCAATACTGTTGGTTGATGAGCCTGTTTTACCATTCATCTCATGCTCATACACCTTCAGATTGTTGTATAGATCATCAAAGTCCATAGTAGCCAAGTCAGGTTGACCTCTGATCATAGTAGCAATCACATGCCAAATAGATGGCAAACTCCTTAGGAACTTCAAATTAGCATCTTCAGTAGAGATTTCTACACCATGAATCTCCAGCATACTGAGAAGATTTTGAAATCTCTCATAGGCAGCATCAAGTCCTTCTCTTTCTCCAACAGCAAAAGTTTCAAACTGCTGTTTTAATAAACTTCTGTGCATCTTCTTGGAAGCATCATTACCTCCAAACCTTGTTTTGATAGCAGCCCACAGTTGTTTAGCATCCTTAGCATTATGAAACTTCAACAGATGACCATCAGGGATAGCAGACAGCAGTATGTTGAGAGCTTTGTCTTGATTCCTCTTTACAGTTGCAGAGAGTTGTTGCTGAGGTGGTTTAGGCTGTCCAGGAACAACTTCAGGTTCTTCTATAACTTGATTGCCATTGACAATGATATCCCAAAGTGCAGAGTCAGTGATAGCAATGTACTGTCTCATCTTCATGCTCCAGAGATCATACTCACCCTTCTTGACTATGGGAATTCTAACAGTGGTGATGGATGGCATAGGTGTAGGTTCAGGTTGAGACATCTTGAAAAGTGTATTAAGAAAAACGATTTGGATTAGGGTTTAGGGTTTCTTCTTAATCAGAGTTTCCACACAAGCTCTGATACCACTTGTTGGATCGATATACTCTGACCAAACTATTATATAGCTTGTTAAGGGTTTAGTAGCCTTGGATAAATCCTAATCTACTAACAATGAAACACTGAATTACTCTATTAACTATGCGGAATTACTTAACAAAGCTAAGAAGAATTAAAACAACTTCAAATTTTATATTAACCTTTGAACCTGTTAACTTATACAGATTCACAACACAAACAACCCTAACTAAAGCTTGTATCGAACTTTAGCTTTACTATATCTCTAAAACTCTTATCTCTAATAATGACTTAGGGATCCTTTTATAGGCACAAGGAAAACCCTAGTCGGTTACAATACTTGAACGACAAGTATACAATCCCTAACTATAAAATATTCTAGATTACATAATATTCTAATCTAATATCTTCAGTCTTTATCTTCAAGCAGTACTTTGACTTATCAACGAGCAGTACTTTGATCAATAGCAGTACTTTGACTTTAATACTTCAGCAGCACTTTTATTTTTATATCCCAACACTTACCTATGCTGCTGTTCCTCCCATCCGTCATTCCCCCGGGAGTGAGGATGTTGTTTTTGACCCCGGCATCTCCGTTTCTCTTCCCGGGTGTTCGTTTCATTTGCTCCCCCAAGGACAAGTAAATTCGGGGCGAGTCTAAGCTATACAACTCGTTACTAAACAAGCGCTTCGTAGGAGGCACCCCATGCTTATCCTTTTTATTTTATTATCTAATAACTAACGCGAGGAGGGCGACCTCTTCCAATCTTGTGTTTGCTTGGTTGTTTGTGTTTGTGCAGGATTTCCCCAATTCATGATGACTCTCGTGCTCGTTGGATCATCTCATCTTCACTCGAGTCCCATGTATTGATGCTTGCTTGGAAATCACTATATCCAAATCTTATCGACTAATGGTATCTTTGGCATACTTAATAAACGGCCTTAGATTTATTGTTAGGATTACCCTTACCTTTAAAACATTGAGGACAATGTTTATCTTTAGTCTGGGGGGGGGGGGTGAATCTTCGATTTGATTGACCTAGCACTTTCACCATTATCGTTTACTTACGCAACCCCGTTTTTCCTCAAAAACCAAAAAAAATGAAATATTTTGAAAGATTTCAAAGAAAAAATGAGAAAAAATATAAAAATTATGCAAAAATAGAATAAAAGTTTTGACACCGTGTTTTGACTTTCCTACTAGGTAAGAGTGAGAATAATAATTTTGACTTGATCCGGGCGTGTTGAGCCCTAGCTTGTTCCCTTAACCAATGATGATCACATAAGCTTGTGCTAGTTTTGTACACAAGGAGCTACTCTTTTGTCGGCTCCCGTACTTGACTTTATATATGCGTGGCTTGATTATCGGCTAAACATTCGCGGATCTCATTATTTGAGATTTTAAATTTGCGGAGAACGAGAAATGATAGAGTTTCTTTAGAAGTTAGATGCTAAGCATAGAGTAGTTGGATCTCTTTAAAGCTCATTGAAGGTACTCATGTCTTTTTGTTCCCACAAAATTGCTTCACCCCATATCTGTGCAAAATAATTAAAGATATTAGGTTTAGCCGATGAGTAGTTCTTTATCTTCTTAAGAGAATCTTTGCTTGAAAAATTGGGTACACATCAAGGATACACCCCATTATCTCGAGTTGTATTGTATTGTATATCGTTGTATAAGCGTAGTACGCATGTGGTTTCGGAGCTACCCTAAAGCCCGTTATTCAGTATGAGCTAAGGTGCTTTAAGACTTCGGATTGAGATCGGACCTTGGATCCTAGATTCCAACCCTAGCAGTTGGCGGTAGGTCTTGGATTGAAACCGTGAAGGTTCGGAGTTGAAAAGTTACTAAGGCAAGTAAAAAAATAAAAAATAAATAAAAAATAAATAAATAAGGATGTATGTTGAAGATTTATGGATGATGAGATTAAGTGTTAAGACTAAAGTTGGTAGTACGTGAGGTGCATGCGAATGATCCTAGATCGGGCGCATGAGGTGCACGTGAAGGTACTCTCCAATTTATGTCTATTTTGATGTATTCCAAAGTCTTTGTATGTATCCAATATCCTTGATGTGGACTACATTTCTCGAGCAAACCTTCTTAAGAGAAGATCGATAACTACTTAGCGTCTTGATTTGGTATCTTTATCGGACTAAAAACTATGAAACGAGATGCTTATGAAGAAATTCATTTCTCTCACAAAAATAAAATAATGAGATACAAAAATAGGAAAGTGGGAGCAAGAGGTACACGAGTAACTTCCATGGGTAGCGTTGGCATCTAATTTGTAATTAAACAATGATCCGTTTTTACGCTTAGTTTGGGAGCTTGTGAAAAATCAGGGACGATGAATTTTATCCAATCGGTCACTTTTCTATGAATCGTGTTCTTGCTCTATGACCCTTAATCGTTATTGAAAGATAATGAAAGTCAAGCACACTGTCATAAGCTGAAGTAGTGGAATATATGATGTACATAGTCAAAAAATGGAAAACCGGGGCGTTTTAGGGAATAAATGATTTCTTATCTCCTTTGAACGTTTTGCAACTTTTCAAAGTTAGTAGAGAGAGGTGTGAAATTATTTATCTCTAAAGCGTGACGTGATTACATTGCGTGAGGACACGCAATACCTTAGTCTGGGGGATTTTGGTATGTGCTATTTTACACATACTTTTGACCTTAGAGTAAGTGCTATAAAGACCAAAAACTAACGTTAAACGCCAAAGATATCGTGTTTTTGTGTTTGTGACTGTGCAGGAAAGGATATTGCATAAATGGCAACAAAATCAACCAAAAAGCCCTAAAACGAGCACGAGATGTGGAAAAGTGTCACAAAGCCGAGTCAACGATGATATCTGCTTAAGAAAAGCCCAAGACGACAAAGTTATTTCTTAAAAGCTCAAGAAGACGAAAGAAACGCTTAATCGAAGTTGAAAGAGATTTAGAAGAAAAAGCTTTCCAAGTTCGAGCAAGTGTTCACTTTTACATCTTTGAAGACCTTTGAAATACACGTCAACTCTAATCCTCCAAGTTACAAGACTTTTACGTTTAGTATTTAGTTCATTAGTAACGTTTGTAATGTAATTTTAGTGAGTTTATCATGAATTGTAAAGGTTCAAGGGCCAAACGTGCAACAATGTCAAAACATGTGAAAGCCTTGGCCTATAAATAGATTATGAGACCTAATTTAGGAGGTTGGTTAGTTTTTAGGTTAGATTTAGGAGTAGGAGTAGTGTAACCTTTCTTTTTAAATCAAGTTTTATGAAGTTTACAAGCTTTCTCTCTCTACTCTCTCTCTAGATTACTTCAAGATTTACATGTTTTGAGTTAAGTTTTGTTATTGTTAATCTTTGTTTACATCATTTTTTAATCTTTTACAAAAGCTTTTGTCACCTTTGCATGTGTCTTATTCCAATAAGAAAGAAAAAAATGGGTTAGAGCTTATTTTGAGTCGTAAGCTTTTATACAAGCTTATTTGTGAATAAAATTAGTTTTGTTGTTAAGTTTTTATAAGTTTTTCTTAGTTTTAATCATTTGTTTCAAGTCTAAAATCGTCCAGCCTTATTTTTCTTCAATTTTTGCGAGTTTGGTTTTCTAAGTTTAGGGTTTAGCGAGTTTGTGAAAAAGTTAGCGAGTATGGTTAGAGGTTTTAGCGAGTATGAGAGTTATCTAGCGAGTATGAGGCTTCCTTTAGCGAGTATGCTCTTATGTTTAGCGAGTATGGTGTAAATTTTTGCGAGTATGGTATGGTTAGCGAGTATGAGAACTTAATTGCGAGTATGGGCTTAGTTAGATAGCGAGTATGGTAGTCCCATTTCAGCGAGTATGGTTCTAGATTCATTTCTTTTATAAGCCGAGCTAGGCTAATCTTTTCCTCATCATTTCATCGAGTGAGGTTTTATTTCTTTTAAATCTAAACGGAACTCTGTCGAATTTTCTTAAAATCTTTTTAGTAACGTTTTCTTATTTAAGTTCTATGTCTTTCCATTTCTAGATTAAAACTTTACTAGCGTCTAATGTTTTCAAGTCTTTTATTTTTCTTTCTTCGCTTAGTAAACTTTTATTTTTCGTTTATTAAATATAAAATTCCAAAAACATTTTACTTTCCAAGTTCATTTTATTTTCCAAGTTAACTTTTATTTCCTTATCGCTTTACTTTCTTTAGAATGAGTCTTGAGTAGTTTAATTCGTGTTTGCTTAGTGATTCGGGTTTGTGAGCTAAGATTGGACGTTAAATATTTGTGATTAATAATCATTAAGATTATTTAGACTTGTGATTTTATTATTCGAAGAACAAAAGCCGGAGAACGATTAAATCATTTGTGTAGAGTTATTATCTCTTCAAAAGATTAATTGACAACTAATCTCGAGAAAGGAAAATAATTCGTCACAAACCTTTAACTCATGTTTAGTGAACTTATTCAAGTCGCTTTGCAAACAAATTGTCTTTAAATTCATTTACCGTTTTTAATTACTTTTCGCACTTTAATTATCGCTTTCTTTAAGTCACTTTATTTCATGCAACTTTACTTGTTTAATTTCTTTGCGTCACTTTATTGCTTTCCTTTACTTTAACCGCATTTTAATTGTCGTCGTAGTATAATCAAAACCTAATCAACTTTTAAAACTCATTCACTTCACATAACTCACGATTTTGAGTGACGAGATCAATTCAACCCTCGTTGGGACTACGACTCGAGTTTATAAGCTTCACCGCTTGAAAAAAATGACTCGATCAAAATGGCGCCGCTGCCGGGGAGCGGTTGATAAGATTTAGTCGTTCAATCGTTTGAGTAATGTGTTTTGAAGATCCTTCTTTCGAGAAGTTAACGCGCTTGTAAATATTTTCAAAATATAAAAACACAAAAATATTTTCTCTTCTAAAATTGTTTTTCTTGTGATTTCCCTTTTTCCTAATATTAAAAATCCAAAAAGATTTTACTTTTCAAAAATTGATTTTCACTTTTATTTCACTTTTCGTTTTTCCAACATAAAAATCCAAAAACAATCTTCTTAGCCCTAATCGTTTAATTCTATCTCTTTCCCCTCTTTTGTTTAATTCTATGTAATCTTTGATTCTTTGTGTTGGTTGTGGTGAACCACTCTATGGTTCACCGTGTCGATATTGTACGTGTGTAAGGTGTGGTAACGATATTCAAAACGGAAGTTGTTTGTTTTGTGGTTCAAGTAATTCATTCTCTTATGATCAAAACCCGAATTCATTCGACTATCCTTCAAATTCTCCCAATCACCCACCTCAGCTCGACTTAACTTGGTTTTGTGATGGATGTGGAAATCATTTGGATCCGACTTCAAATTGTTGTCAACGGTGTACTTGCATGAGGTGTGGTAGAAGTCTTATTAATGGAAATTGTTTGTTTTGTGCTGTCGAAGATGAAAATTCATATTCTCAAAATTGCAATTCGAACTTTTCCAATTATCATCAAAACGATTCTTACTTTCCTCCTCAAAACACTTATGAGCAAGATCCGTATTTCAATCATGATTCATTTCAACATCCACCGCATCCGTCACAACAATCATGATGCGCGTGGATTGCAACACGCACTACGTTTTACCTCTCGAGGGATCTCGAGAAGCTTGCAATCCCCACCAGGCAGTGTACCTGACCGATGTAGTATAGTGAAGTGGCAAGTACCGGGGGATTGATCGTTCTCTCACAGGGAATAGTGTTCGTTAGGCTAAAAACTACTCTAATCTAGGTCTAAGGGTGGAGGAAGATTCTTTTTTNTCGTTGTAGTATAATCAAAACCTAATCAACTTTTAAAACTCATTCACTTCACATAACTCACGATTTTGAGTGACGAGATCAATTCAACCCTCGTTGGGACTACGACTCGAGTTTATAAGTTTCACCGCTTGAAAAAAAACGACTCGATCAATTGTTTCAATACAACAGATTGCATGTTCTAGAAATTTAGGGTTCATGTACAATTTGGGGCTTTTCATAGGTGTGTTTATGAGTATAATTAAACTGGTAGAATGTGTTCTAATATGTGTTAATTGATGTAATTGAGTGGTTTCACTACATGATTTCTCGTTAATCAAGTTCTAGATAATTTTAGGTCTCGTTAGTTTTCGAGATCTTTTGTATGATGCCTAGTTGTGATTCTAACTGATGATTGTCATTCAAAATACAGGTCTCATTCAAAAGGATCAAAGATTTCACAGATATATGTACGACTTCATGATTTCGAAAAATTCTTGTATAAGAATTTTTTCGAGAAAAACTTTCGAGAAACATTTTTGAAATCTTTCTCAAAAGATTTATCGAGATCTTTTGTAAAGTTTTCGAAATCTTCTCATAACAGTAGTTATCGAGAAAATCAAGAAAACTTTCGAAATCTCTCTATTAATTTTTCGAGAAATATTTTTCGAAATCTTTTAAAATTATCAAGATCTTTTTTAACCAAAAGTTTCGAGATCTTTTTCATGTCAAATGTTTCGAGATCCTTTTTCAGGCCATGTTTCGAGAAACTCAACTAAAGAGTTTTCGAGAACTTTTGATCAGCAAACTTTTCGAGATCTTTTCTTAGGAAAATTTTCGAGATCTTTCTTGGACTAAAGTTCTCGAGATATTCATTAGTGATAGTTTCAGATTACATCTTTTGTAATAATTTCGAGATCATGTGTAACTTATTTTTGAATGTTTAAGTGATTGTAACCTTACAAAAACTTGTGTATTGAATGAACTCTCATAAATATGTGTATTGTGAGAATGTTAGTTAACTTGTACTTGTATTGTGTTATTTAACATGTCACCAAATAACTTATGTGCATTAAATGATATATCATCTAAGTTACATGTTAATAATAATACCTTCATTAATCACATATTAATTAACTGGACCATGAATGCAACATACATGTCTTTGAATATCAAACGTGAACTCGGACTAATAACTAACGTATCTGGATGTTTGATTTCATGACATGACACTTTCAGAACACAAATGGCTCAACAATCTGAATCAGCTCCACAACAAAAGAACCTCCCACTACTTGCACTTGGTGAAGTACTCCCTGCTGACTACAATGTAGGCATAGATCAGAACAATCTTCGCATCGACTTCAACAAACTAAGCATACCTGATGACACATGCAAGATTGTCAAGAACATTCTTCTGGCTCATCCATGCAAGCCTTTGCTCACCAAATCCACATCTGTACCAATCTTCTACATCCATCAGTTCTGGCACACTGCTAAGGCAAATTTGGACGACAAATCCTTTACCGTCATGCTGGACCGTCAACAATACAACATTGATTATGACACTCTTCGTGAAGCTCTCATGTTACCAACTTACAACGAATACCATCCGATGCTGACTGAACTGGAAATCCTTGACTACTTCATTGATCTTGGATACGATATTCCTTACAATGAATCACTCACACTTCACTCCAAATTCAATGTCAAATATCTGCCGCAACCATGGAGAACTTTCTACATGCTGATTGTCAGATCCATATCAGGAAGAAGGAGTGGTCATGAGCATCCAAGGGTTGAACACATTCAAGTATTCTGGGGAATGATGACCATGACACCGATTAACTTTGCTGCACCAATAATGAGCGACATGCTCCATCACATTCATACTGATCGTGACAGGACCGTGATCCCGTTCATTAGGTTCACCAAACTACTCATTGCTTACTTATGTGAGAAAACCCCTGACTTCATCAAGAGGATGCACGACAGGACGGAACCAAAAGACATTCTTATGTTTTCCTTTATCATTCAACTTATTTCTTTTGCTATCGCACTTTATTTCATTTAAGCTTTTAAACAATCTTTCGTAGTATAATTAAAACCAAATCACATCTTTTAAACCAATTCACTTCACATAACTCACGACTCGAGTGACAAGATCAATTTCAACCCTCGTTGGGACAACGATCCGTGGTTTACAAGCTTGCTTGCTAGACTTTTACGATCAATGAGAATCCCAGATCATTTCTTGGATGACGAGATCAGAAAAACTCAGAACTTCAAAATCTATGATAAAGCATTCAAGGCTGGGAGAGTTGGCTTCAATGAGAAAGAAGACGAACCAGCATCTATTGTCCTAACCCGAAGCACGAGGGGTGGCAAATCCGGTAGCACGAGCAGTACTACAACCTCCCAACAACAAAAGCCTGCTCAAAAGCCACCCACCAGACCTAGAAGGAAAGCTGCACAGAAGAAGATTCCTCAGGATGAACCGTCAGCTTCATCATCTGAAACGGAAACCGACTCTGAGTTCGGCACCGAATCTGATGACGAAGCAGACTATGTAAGAAGGTCAAGGGCTCCAGATGACCAAGAAGAAAAACTTGATGAAGAAGAAGAGTTTCCAGGGCTTGCACTAACTAAACAATTAAGCAAGGAAACTGCTGAGAAAGAACAAAGAAAAGGCACGGGAATTGCCATCAATGAACCAAGTGATGCTGCACGTGATGAAGAAGCAGAAGATGAACCTATTGCAGAGCCACTAGTAGACAAACGTAAACTGAAAAGTATCATTGTCGACACCAGGGCTGAAAAGAAGCAGGAGGAAAGAGAATTCAGGGCAGCTGTTCTACTCAATCTCCAACATCCACAACCTCATCAAACACCGACAAATCTTCCAGGACATGAGGCTGGCTCAAGTAGCACTATAGTTCCTCAAACCGAAACCGAACAACGTGACACTGAAGGGAACATCGTCATGGAAGAAGCTACAGAGGAAGAGCAAGAGCAGATTGAGTACATCACACCCGAATTCATTGCTAAAGTTCAGAGAGACGAGGAAATTAAGAGGAAAGCCAAGGAAGAGACAGATAGACTGCTTCGTGGACTCGATCAAGACGAAGACCTCATTGACACTGATCAATATATCAACAGTCCTCCGCACTCATCCTCAAAGAATCCCCCAACTCCAAAAGAAACACCTCCAAGGGATCCCTCACCTCCTCCATCAGAACCCGAGCACAAGTCATCTTCATCATCATCATCACATCACTCACCACCACCACCAGCAAAGAAAACAACCAAAGGCAAATCAGACAAAAAGAAGAAGGGAGGCAAAGCAGCTTTAACAGCATCAAAGCGGATCAAGAAAGCTCTTGATTTAGCAAAGAAGAAAAAGAAGGAGACGCAACAGCCAACTGGAGATCTTCATGACCAAGTACAACTGCTCTCACTACAGGTCAAAACTCTGACTTCACAAGTCAAAGATCTTCAGGATGCGAGTGAACTTGTCAACAAAGCTCTACATGCCGACATGGACGGGATGATCAAAGAGTACACCACAGAATATCTCAACGACAACCTCGCTGCAGTAACTGAACCGGCTGTGTCTGCGCTTATTGAGCCGATTCGTTCGAAGTTGAGTACCAGGATCAAGCACAACATTGAAAGAATGCTTGAGTCAACTCCATTTTACCTTCGCACTAACAGGGATCCTCCACCACCGGAAGATCTATCTACTGAACAACTACAAACACTGTTAGCTGTCAAGCTTAGAAACAAGGAGGATAAGACACCTGAAGAATCAACGATGTTCGAGGCACTTCAAGCCATTGCCTCAAAAGAATCTTGCAAGGAAGCTGCCGGTAAACACAAACGACAAAGAAAAGATGATGATCCTGACTCAGATCCGAAAAGCAAGAAGTCAAAGAAGTCAGAAGCACCATCTTCATCACAGCAGCCCCACAAGACTTCTAAGGCTCCTCCTTCCAAACAAAGAGCTCCTGCATCCGGCACCGGTCCGACACAATCAGAGGCACCATTCACACTTCAACCGTTTGATACTCAGGAAGAACCAGAAACAGCAATACCTGAATCAGAAATTCCTGAATTTCAAACCGGTCCATCATCTCCAAAAGAGAAGAAGAAGTCATCAAAGTCAAAGAAACAGAAGAAGAAGACTACTCAATTCTCATGGCTAAATGTGGACGAAGCTCGTGACTCTGATTGGCTAACAACAATGATCAAAGCTCAACCACCGCTTGAGACCGACGAACCATTACCGGGTAATACTTTGCAGATGACTCAGAGTATTATGTCAGGTTTACAAGTTGAAAGGTTGTCGAAGACTGAACTGAAGCGGATCAATCGTGAAGCCATGGACTTTCTCAAGAAGAGATCAGGGAACAAGGTAGAACTCGATTACCACATGGAGAACATAGCCTGTGCTTTATCTGGCTCGTTCGACTGGCTTAACCCTGAATCGATGTCGACACTGAAATGAAGAAACCTTACTTCACAGACTAGACAAAACCACTACCTCTACTTGGGTTTCCTGAAAAACCTAAGATCCCCTACCGACGCTTCTTCAACAATGACTACCAATACCTTCAGCATGCACACGAGACCTCCAAAGAACGATATGCATCCTCACTCACACTTTCAATTCCAGCCGCCCGATATGAATTACTAGACATTCACGAGCACGCACCAATCTACTGGCCGGAATTCAACACTGGCCGGAAAAACGAAAGCTTGGCTACACTCACCG
>LBNU01016640.1:5493-23873 GCA_014162995.1 Artemisia annua | reverse complement strand
CTGCTCCATGCCTCCGCATAGGAAACCAAATGTGCACTTATCGAGTCTAGAGCCATGAGATAACATAAAAGATCACTTAGGAACACAAAAAATCTTCTACACTAAGTGTCTTGCATCATTGGACACTGAGTGTAAATTATCGAGTCCTTCGCAGATCTTAGCAATCTGCCTTGAACGTTTATGAGGGATTTACTTAGGTATTTCTCGAATGATTGAACGAAAATCCTGACAGGGTCAACATCAAACAGCCCTGACAGCAGGTCACTTTGGTGATTCCTTGTGGATTACGCTTAGTGTGTTCGATGGTTTCAAACGGTCTACAGTCGTGGGGTGATCTCCAGCGACTCACCTAATCGTGGGTGTGCGTATGCATGTCTGTGTAAGCCCTCTAGGGGGTATCCGAATAGGAACGGCCTTGGTAAGGATTAGAAGGAGTCTTCACACTATGATGTTGACGAATTCTAACTCCAAACCTGTAAGTACCGGATGTTTTATTGCTAACTGTTTCATTTCAGGTACAACCACCATCCTGAACACCAGCTTCCACATGCTCATACTTACATCTCAACAAAATGAAAGCTCTCATGAAATATCGAAGCAACATGAATGCCAAAGGTAGATTCCATGCCAAAAGAATCTACAAAGTGATAAAGACAAACGATCTTAAGCAACACACCGTCTAAAAAAGGATTCTACGTCTACACAAAGAATCTTCACACGTGAAAAGAGAGCTCCTCACTTATGAAAGCTTCAACCGTCAAAGATGTATGAGCATGTCGGAATGATGCAGATCCACTAGAGTCAAAGAATGTGACGAATGGCAGATTACCACATCAGATTGATTATTATCTCATCAACAACAAAGAACAATGAACAACCATTCTATCTGAGGGAGATTGTTAAGAACTAAGAACGATGAATCATTTCTACATAATCATTTTTGAAGACGTCCAAAGCTATGAATGCTACAACTAAAGTGCAAAGACAGAAGACGTCAAGCAACCTCAAATGACCGTGACTAACATCACTTCTTCAACAACCGAACCTTAGGGGAAGATTGTTAGAACCTAGGTTTTCAACGTTTAAGTCAAGTCTCAGTTATTTATACATTTGTAATAGGTTGCTAAGTTTATTAATCTTGTAATGTTTAAGGATGAGTCCAATACTCGTCCAATGGGCTTTAGGCCCATACGTTTAAGAGAAAGGAAGGAGAAGGGATGTTGCCCTAGCTCCTCTCCTATAAATAGGACATCATGTAAACCCTTTCTCTTGTTGGTTATTTCAGTATCATAAGGAAACTCTTGCACTTTTATTCTTCATATTCGATCTAATCAACCAAACTCTATTTCTCATCTCATTTCTATCAAATCTATACTTGTGTTTACAATATGGTGACCTAACATTTCTCGATCTTGGCTACAAAAAGATTGAATTTGGCTTGTATCCATGCCGTTTTTGTATCTTTTTATATCTGGGCTACAAAAAAATATAACCCCGCCGCCTCTTTCTAGAACTGGGCTACAAAAAAATACAAAATGATTAGATTTGGCTTATATCATACAACGGATACATCATGGTATGCGATGCACATAACCACGATGTAGCATGTAGCAGGTATGTGATGGTGGTGGTACTGTAGCAGGTATGTGAGGCACAAAACCACGATGTATCCGGTGTACCGGAATCTGCTACTGTACGGTTTCGATGTGTGTATCAAGAATGAAGTCGAGTTTGTATGCAAGTTTTTTTTTGTTCTGTTTTTGTTTTCAAGAACTAGTCCACTTTGTCAAGTCTTTTAAACAGCATGATGAATTTAACAAAATATATTTTATTATTTTAAGACTCTGACACTTTCAAACATTGCCGGCCTCTTGTTTGCGTAGTTGATGACAAACTTTCATTGGTCCCGTCAACCATATATGGCCAGTCACTCAAAACAAATAAGTGTCTCCACATTTCAACTTAAATAAATAAATAAGTTTATTAGATGGGATTTGCTTATTTTTAATGATTTGTTGTATAAGATTTTTGTTTTAAAGATTTGTTGTACAAGATTTGGTGCCGGCAACTTCATTCTAATGGGCCAAAAACAGAACAAGTAGTATTATACGATGTCATTAAAATATTGGCCCCCGTGAAGAAAACAAGAAGAAAATGTACTAATAAACAAATGTTAATGTCTTCAAAATTTGTCAACAGCAATACCTCGCTTTTCTTGGTATATTGGTCTATTGTATGAGTACATTTATAATTACGAGATGTATCTGATAATGTAAATACATTTTTAATGAACAAGATGTATCAATATATTTACCGGGTCGTCCATCGTGTATTTGTTAATGTGAATATAAATACATTTTTAATGTACCCAATGTATCATGTTATGTATAAAAAAGGTGCACATTTATAAAAATAAAAGCTAAAACAATTCAAAAAAAGTTGACCACATTTGGATTTGAATTCTCTAAAATACCCTTGAAACTCTATTTAATTACTTTAATGCCACTAATTTAATGTTAATCTAATCTAGCACCAATTAATAAATCTACCGGTCTATATTAGGTCTTACTTTTAGAACTTTAAGCTTGATCTTACATTAACCTATATATATATATATATATATATATATATATATATATGTATATATATATATATATACCTATATATATGTATATAGTAAATAATTATATATGTATTATATATATATATATTATGTATTAATATATTATATAGTTTATATATATTTATATTAATATATAATATATATATATTATATATATATACTATATATATATTAAGTATATATCTATATAATATATATATATAATATATATATATAATATATATAATATATATATATATAACATATATATAATTATATATATATGCATGCACTTGCTAAATCAGAAAATTATTCATGTTTCTTCTAAACATGTCTCATTCTGCTAATAATCATATTTGTGTTATTTCTAGGCTGTTATCAGAATCTTGCAATGTTTTTCACTGCATTCTTTGTCGAAATTTCTTTATCATGTTATTTTTTAGTGTAAGAGTTCCATTTCTATTGCCCACATCATCCATTTTATCATGTTTTGCAGCTACATTATCACTTAACGTTACACATCATTGCCTACGTCTTTACACAAACAGAATAATAGAAGGTTAGTATGTAAACCGTTACAAGTCACTGTTCTTTTAATACCATTATTCCATTTCCCATTTTTCATTTTACACTATCTTGCTGCTAATAAACAGATTTTTAAATTAGGAATCTGCTGGTACCGTTTTTCTGGCCGCTGTAGGTGTTTATCGCGCTATAAATGATCTCATATTCGAGCCAGGGTTATGACACAAGAACACCGGTTTGACACTTATTAAGGTTTTTTTAGTTTTATCTTAAATGAAATTATTCATGTTATGGTATAATTTAAATTTAACGTAAAGATAAGTTAAGGAGAGTTTGGTAGTGTACTTAAACTTGATGAACTGTATATGATTGTACATTAATTACATATTGCAAAAATGATTAATTTCCTAGAAGATTTTGGTATTAAGGAATTGTGGTTTTAAGGACAGGTGTAGTACCTATCAGTATGGTAGCTTCACAAGTTCAAAGAAAGCTATGGATTTGCGATCTCTGCAGATTTATTGAGCTGTTTCCCTTTCCTTTTATTGTGAAACTGTGAATTGTATTATAAATCCAGGCTAAAACAAGCCATTATTGTAAGACCCCTTGAGACTCAAACTATGATAACTAATGATGAGGTGAAATATTGCCTTAAATCGTTCCTTTTGTCATTTTAGGTACTTTGTAGAAGAAATCTGGAAAAGGAAGCATTTTGGACATTTTGGGAGCATAAAAGTGAAGAAAACGACAAAGTCTCAAAATATTCTGGAAATTGTACCTAACGGCGTCACGATTTACAAGGTGACGGCGTCATGTATTGACAAAAAGGTGGATATGAAGTTTATACGAGACGTGCCAGAAAGATTTTGGGATTTAAAATGTGACGGCGTCACGCTTTGTGACGCCTAGGCCGTCACGTGTTGGAGCAAAAGGAAACGGCCCAAAAGGATCTAAAGGGTGACGGCATCAAGAGTGGTTCTAAGCAATCCTAATGTTCTTTTGGCGGCAAGGTGACGGCGTCAGGGGCTACAACGTGACGCCGTCAAGATGTAAAATCTATATATAGTTTTCTATTTTTCATTCATTAGAGAGAGAACTATTGGGAGAACTTTGGGATAAACCCTAGGTCGAGTTTTACAGTATTTTTAAGGGTTTTTCACCCTTGTTCCATGCTTAATTAAAGATAAGTCTTCCATTAATCATTCAATATGTCTATGTGTTGTTAGATTCTATCTTATGCTTGTCTTTACATTAACATGCTAGGCTAGGTTTTTCTTTTGTTTGCTTAGATGTAATGAAACCTAGTTATTGATTGGTTGATGGTTGGTTATTAATTGTTGTGGGTGAATGATTTCAGTGTTAGGCTTAAGAAAACTGGCTAACTTCCTATTAGTAACTTGCTTGAACGTCTTAGGAAACATGAATCGGATTTGTACTACGATTTAATTGGTTGTGTTTAATGCATAAGAGAATATTAATAGGGCCAAGATAGGATACTAAACGTGTCGTCATAGGAAGAGATAGGATCTTATAGAGTTGGGGAAGGACGTACGCGCCCCCACAAATGGTATTCAGGAATACAACCCGTCATCCACGCAATTGTAACAAACTAATCAACCGGTAAAAGATAGCTAGGGAGTAGTGAAACCTAAGTAAACACGTTTTTCTCCATATTAGTTTTTCTCACATTTACTTTCTTGTTATTTTATTTTTATTGTGTTTGTAGTTTATTGGGTTAGTTAACTAGCAACTAATTCCGCCCACTCCTTCAAAACCGAGATTTTACTTGCTTTCATAAAATATAAAAGTACAAAAAGAATCATCCCTCACCCTTAGACCTAACTAGAGTAGTTTTCAATCCTAACGAACACTATTCCCCAATTAGAACGATCAATCCCCCAGTACTTGCCACTACACTATAGTACATCGGTCAGGTACACTGCCTGGTGGGGATTGCAAGCTTCTCAAGATCCCTTGAGAGGTAAAACCTTTTGCGTAGGCCACAATCCACGCATCAAGTTTTTGGCGCCGTTGCCGGGGAATAGTTATTGTCTAGGTTGAATTTTATTTTTATTTAGGTTTACTCACTAAATTCCTTTCTAGTGAGATTTTTATTTTATTTTTATAGGTTTTCTTTAGTCTATCTTTTTTCTTCGTTCCTTTGTTCGTAACCATTACCATCCGCCATCATGGAAGGTGGCAATATCTTTGATCCCATCAACCCACCACAACCAAACCAACCTCCTAGAGCCCGCACTTTAGGAGAGTAATCCCGTCCTAGCCACCAAGGCTATCGAAATACCATTGAGCTCACTCAAGGATTCAATGTGTCTCCCTTGCGATCCGACACCATCCGGTTGGTGCAAAGCGGATGTGCATTCCATGGACTTCGTTCCGATGATCCAAATCAACATCTCAAGGACTTTCTCAAAATCATAGATTCCATAGACCTTGATGTTAACACTCGAGAGAAGACCCGATTGTGTCTCTTCCAATTCTCTCTGCAAGACCAAGCTAGTCAATGGCTAGAGCGTCTACCCGCAGGATCCATCACCACTTGGGATGATCTCACCACTTGTTTCCTTGCTCAGTTTTTCCCACCAGGAAGAACTACCAAGCTAAGGAATGATATCTTGATGTTCCAACAACGTCAAGGAGAAACCCTCTACGAGGCATGGACTCGATTCAAGGACTTGCTTCAAAAAGTCCATCACCATGGCATAAATCTCTGGCTCCAAATGCAAATCTTCTATGACCATGTCGACTACCATACCAAGCGTACCATCGCTCGAGCCGCCGGGGGCAGATTGCATGACAGAAACGCCAAGGAATCATGGGAAATCATCGATGAGCTTGCACTCTACAATAATGAAGTGTGGGAAACCACTCATATTGTAAATTCAGCTGTCAAAGCAATTTCGTCCCTAGCAAAGGCTACTCAACTCTCTGAATAAAGCCTTTGTGAACTTGAGAAAAGGGTTGACGACCTAATCGAAAGGCAAAAGAAACCTCTAAGTCCACAAGAAGCAACAGTCAACTCGATCTCAAGCATAAAACCGATACCGTTGTCCGAATCACCTCTTAGGGAAAATGCTGAATCTTTCTATAAGCATGCTCAACCCAATCCACCTCCTCAGGAACTTAGTCCAAAATTCGAAGCTCGAATGAGAGAGTATATGTCAACACACTCCGAACAGTTGGCAAGATTCGAGGAAGCCGTCTATAGACAGAAGGAGGAAATGCAAGAGAAGACGGCGGAGATTATGGACCTGTTGAAAGAGTACACGAAAACAAAAACCCCCGAGAAAGTGTTGGTGCGAAGAGACGTCGATGCTACCAACACCAAATTTGTTAATGCCATCTCCGTCGTCCATGAGGACAACAATGAAGGAGAAGGAAAGTTGATAACTAAGGAAGGTAACAAAGTCGACCTCATCCCACCCAGTGGCGGAAGCAGTAGGACTAGCAAATGGAATTCAGACAAGGGAGAGGAGGCACCCTCTAACGAGCACCCAATGGAAGAACCACCAAAATCACAACATGTAAGGCACTAATTGAAGAACGAAATAAACAAGGAAACCATAAACGATTGGGTTAGGAACTACCGACGTACTCATACGCCCAAAGGGGGGTCCAAGAAGACGAAAACAAATGATAAAATGATCTGACACGTTACCCGAAGGACAATTGTATGAGAGCCTCATGAGGCAGATGCTAGTCATGAAGCAAGAGTTCTATGGGGTCTTCAAAGTACCATGCGACATAGGGAAACTCAAGTATCTGAATCCAGTGGCTGACCAAGGTTCCGATGTGAATATGATGCCCTTATCCATTTATGTTCAGTTAACCGACGAATCGCCATCCATCACCCAAATTAAACTCTCTTCTGCAAAACATTCTTATGAGTATCCATTAGGAATAGCGAAAGATGTGTTAGTCAACATTGCCGGATTCATTTATCCAGTCGACTTCATGATCGTTGATAGAGATGATGTGAATATGCCAATAATTCTTGGGGCACCCTTCCTCGCTACAGCTAGGGCACGAATCGATTACGAAAGTAGTACCATCCTGCTTAGAAAGAGGAATAAAATGATAAGCTTCCCAACGATCCCACGTCATATGAGAGTAATCATTCTGCAAAAGAAGATGGAAGCAGATTCTAGTATACTTCGTGGTCATGTTCGAGAAAAAATCCTTGCATGAGAGGCAAGGATTAAGAATTATAAAGAAATGAAGATTGGAGGGTGTAAGGGTGAAGATGAGAATTGTGTGGAGATTAAAATTGCGTACAATCAGCAGACCAAGAGCCCTGTAAATTTTACGAAAGGAGACTTGGTGCTCTTAAGACATTCAGATATAAAAGTACCTCCCGATGAACCCAATTCCTGGTGGTATGGACCATTCAAGATCAAAAGCCTATGTCAAAATGGGGCAGTAATCTTGAGCAGCGAAAGAGGAGGAGGGATGACTGTGAATGTCAAGCAATTGAAACATCACCACCCTGATAGCAAGGATTCTATTGATAAGGGATACCACAAGCATAAATCTATAAAAATAAAAATGAAAAACAAGAAAAATCCTAACTCACATTTGTAGGAATCACGGTTGCATTTAGCATATGCAACAAGCCTTTTAAACCACTTAGTGTCCCAAGTGGACGAGTTTAGTCTCGTGAGGGCTTACAGGGAACATACCCACAAAGTTCATTTAATTACTAATACAAGTTTAGTATGTTTGAAAATAATTTATGAATACACCTCAGGAAGGTGTTACGGCGTAGTCTTGGAATTGAGCTATGCCGTAGTTAGTGCAAAACCTGGAGTTATCAGCTAAGTAAGGGTGGTTACGGATAGTCGTAAGACTTGATTACGCCGTAACTGCTGATCCGAGAGCATTAGTTTCTGCAATAAACAGATTTTCCCGCTTCTCCATGCTCTAATTCCTGTAAAATTATAAAACAAACATACAAACCAACAAAAATAAGGAAAAAGGATAGTACGGGTTGTCTCCTGTAAGAGCACTTTTGTTTATATCGAGTCTTTAAGTTAGACTCATTCCCAGAGTTGATCATGTGGGTGATCGGGCCAAAATCCCCGACTGGGTCTGTCCCATACTGTACCATCTTGAACTGATTTCTCTTAAAGAAGTTTGCTTTCACCCATTCGCTGCGATGATGCATTTCATCCTTAGTACTTAACTTGGTCTCTCCAAATTTAACTTTTAACCAGTTTCCAAAGGATATTCCATGATAACCGATTTCAGATCTCTTGGACTCGTTGAAACATGCTCATTCGTATCTTTTTGCCACATCCCCATGAATAAGTTCTTCTCCATTACATTTCTTATGTGATGGATCACATGTTGGCCAGGCTTGTGTAATCCCGTTCTCTATCATCAATGCTGGTTTACAAAAATGGCATGTCCAATCGATTACTTCTCGGAATTAGTATTATTTTGGTAGTTCCGTTCCCACAAGGTTCGATCGAAATCTGAGTCTTCATAGCATGACCAAATTCTATCCTCTCTTTTGAGTTGTCTCAACCTTAGTCGTCCTCCTCCATTGCAAAATTTTGTATTAGGACAACATGAAGGTGTGCACAACTTCCCATTATTAGCAAAGGCTACAGGTTCACAACAATGTTTCACCACAGTGACGGTTACCGAAATTACATCTCTCCTAAGCTCGAGCGGGGGGTCATCATCATTTTCCTCTTCATCAGATGACTCCTTATCGGAAATAACCTCATGAGCAATTTGTAAACATGACGTAGGTATGTAATTGAACACCTCTTCTGAAACCGCATGCGTTATGGGGGAAGTTTCCTTGGTTGCAATATCAACTGTGCAGGAACTGGCCAGGTTTTTTTCCGTAATTGCTGAAAACTTATTCATCTTGAATGTAATCCTTTCGTCATATACTCCCAATGATATTTCTTTCATAAAAACGTCGATTCTAGCCCGTGCAGTTGCAAGGAAAGGTCTTCCAAGAATTAAGTCTTCATTGGGAGTAGTTACCATGTCAATGACGACAAAGTCCACGGGGAAGAGAAAGTGGTCAATTTTAACAATAACATTGTTAACAACGCCGACTAGAGTGGCTCTAGTCATATTAGCCATTTCAATAACCAAATTCATCTTCTCTAGGTTTGTCATTTTTGAAGCTAGAAATAAAGACAATGGCATGACGTTTATGCTTGATCCCAAATCGGCCAGGGCCGTTAGACTAGACTTCCCAATTGAACATGGAAGGGCGAAACTCTCTGCACTATCCTCTTTATTTGGCATCTGAACTGGTGCTCCTTCTTGTGATTGGGCGTCGTTTTGCGCCGGAGATTCTCTAAATGGTGCGTAGTGAAAGTTATCCCCTGAATCGTCAATTTCATCTTTAGAAACAAGAGCCATGCACGTTCCAATAGACTTGCTTCCTTCTAGCTTGTGTTCCTTCATTTTGTCATTGAGCTTCCCAATCATAGCTTCAAGGATTCTTTGGGATTCATCATGACTTACTAAACTTTTGTTGGTGCTTTCTTGGAATTCCATCAACCAATCATCTTGCTCTTTTTGTTTCTTGGCTGACTCTTCCAAATACTTGGTGATAGTTTCCTCTAACTTAGATCTTCTTTCACTAAAAGGGGTTCGGTTGGAATATCCTGACGGTCCCACTCGATACCCATTGTTATTATTCCCTTGAAAAGGTCGTCCACCACCGTACTTTACTTCTTCAACTTTATTCTCATCTTCAGTTAATGGGCAATCTTTTTGATGCGTGGTTTTGCGACCTTACAACAGGTTTTACCTCTCAAGGGATCTTAAGAGGCTTGCAATCCTCACCAGGCAGTGTACCTGACCGATGTAGTATAGTGTAGTGACAAGTACCGGGGGATTGATTGTTCTCTAGGGGAATAGTGTCGTTAGGATTGAAAAACTACTCTAATAGGTCTAAGGGTGAGGGAAGATTCTTTTTGTATTTTATGTTTTTAGGAAAGCAAGTAAAATTATCTCGGATATGAAGGAGTGGGCGGAATTAGTTGCTAGTCAACTAACCCAAATAACTACAAATGCAAATAAAATAAACAAATGAAAATAAAATAGTTGTGAAAACTAATATGGAGAGAAGTGTGTTTACTTAGATTTCATTACTCCCTAACTATCTTTTACTGGTTGATCAGTGTGTTATAATTGCGTGGATGACGGGTTGCATTCCTTAATACCAGTCGTGGGGGTGTGTACGAACTCCCCAAATCTATAAGCTCCTACTTCACTCCNGTGTAGTGACAAGTACCGGGGGATTGATTGTTCTCTAGGGGAATAGTGTCGTTAGGATTGAAAAACTACTCTAATAGGTATAAGGGTGAGGGAAGATTCTTTTTGTATTTTATGTTTTTAGGAAAGCAAGTAAAATTATCTCGGATATGAAGGAGTGGGCGGAATTAGTTGCTAGTCAACTAACCCAAATAACTACAAATGCAAATAAAATAAATAAACGAAAATAAAATAGTTGTGAAAACTAATATGGAGAGAAGTGTGTTTACTTAGATTTCATTACTCCCTAACTATCTTTTACCGGTTGATTAGTATGTTATAATTGCGTGGATGACGGGTTGCATTCCTTAATACCAGTCGTGGGGGTGTGTACGAACTTCCCCAACTCTATAAGCTCCTACTTCACTCCTATGTCGAGCCGACTAAAAGCTCCTGACATGGGATCACTAGAATTCGCTCATGCATTAAATACAACCATATAATCGTAGTACACATCCGATCATGTTTCTTAAGACGTTCAAGCAAGTTACCATATAGGAGGTTAGCCAGTTTTCTTAAGCCTAACATCGATAAACATTCATCCAATACAATTAATAAGACACCATCCAACCAATAATTAATAGTTAGGTTTCATTAGATCTAAGCAAACACAAAGAAAACCTAGCCTAGCATGTTAAACAAAATACAAGAACAAGATAGAATCAAACAACACATAGACATATTGAATGATTAATTGATAACTTCTCTTCAACGTAACATAGAAGTTCTCAAGGTGAAAAACCTTGAAAAAGGTGCTAAAATTCGTATTAGGGTTCCTCTCTAAAAAGTTCCACCCTATGAATGAAAATTGCGAGAATATATATAGGAAAACAGATCTAACGGCGTCACTCTTTGGGTTGTGACGCCGTCACCTCGCCGTGCTAGGGTTTCCTGACGGCCTCTTGACGCCGTCCCCCTTTAAGTCCCAAAATTCCATTCTGGCTTATCAAGGAAAATCTTAAGAGACTTTGTCTAGCTTGACGGCGTCACCTCCTAGACCTTGACGCCGTCATGGGTACTGTTCCAGCAGATTCAGAGACTTTGTCGTTTTCTTCACTTTTATGCTCCAAAAACGTCCAAAATGCTTCCTTTTCCAGATTTCTTCTTCAAAGTACCTAAAATGACAAAAGGAACGATTTAGGGTATGATATAGGGCTTAAATGACCCCCCAAAAGCGGTACACTTTTCGCCTCATCAAATACCCTTACACTTGAGATTTGCTTGTCCTCAAGCAAATGCGTTTTTTTTCTAATCAAAATAGAAGTTAGGGGTCATTTAACACTAATATAAAAGTAATTACAACAAATAGTCATTCCCCTTCAATCATAATAAGCACGGAGATTACATACTAGCACCTCACAAGTAGTGTTTAGATACTCACTTCTCTCAGGTGTCATAAAAGTATATCTCACAAATGAAAATGAATAATATCTCTCACTACCTGTCATAACAAATAGATTACCATATGTAACACCTGGTATTTTTCCTAAAACCTAATCCTAGCCAAACTTCTATTTTTAGAGCCTGAAACGTTTTAAAACTTTAAAGCATGATAAATTGGATTGAGGAGCGTGAGATATATTAGGAACGAGGATTTATTCCTNAAATGTTAGGACAGACTCTAACAAATCTAACTTCTGCCTTGGAAAAGAAATAAGAACATGAATTGGACAACCCCAATTCAAAATACAACTACAAATCACCAAAACTAAAACAATGTCTCAAAGATAGAAATAACCAACTAATGCAGCCCCCAACCCAATCTTAATATAAAACAGCTTTAAACTACGACCATATACATACTCTGAATACATGGAAACATCCAAAGGGACCAACCAAAGGAGTTCCAAACATCACCATATGCATACAACCCTAGAAAGCAAAGATATTAAGACTGGGAAAAGAGAAAGCAATACATAAAAATCCATAAAAGAGTAGCAATCTCCCACAGAAAAAGAGCCAAATGCAACAAGCAGACCAAATCAGCAACATTACATAATTTCCACAGCAAAATGCATGATCTTTGACCAAACCAACTCTGTCATAATTTCCATAGCAGAACTGAGATGATGAATCTTCAAAATAACCAATCATCCATATACCTTGTCTCGTTAAAAAACCTTGCCAAATAAAAACCCTGTGGGAAAACTTTGAGCAAGGAAAAAGAGTACAAGGTCCATTAGAGTTAGAGAACCAAAAAAATCTAATCAATAAAGCCCAAACTCCAAACAACACAACTGACCCCATACCCCAACCAATACTAGCAAAATCCTTAGTCATGACTCTAACAACAAATCTGACCATTAATACGAAGGTCAAAAACCAGCTAATACCCTAAAACAACCCATGAGCCAGCTGATCAATGTCAATCACCAACTCATAAGATAAAACAGTAAGCCAGCAAATTAAATACATATCTAACTGACCAAAACGCCTCAAAAACCAATACAAAATGCCAGTGCAGAGGTTTAGGTCGGTTTCTATAGTGCATAGCCATTTGTACTCCACATCACCAATCTGATAACCAGCGCAGAAAGCTACCTTTACCTCTATAGTGCATAGCAGATTGCTTAATAAACCCTCACCTCTATCAAAAACTTGATTACATTTCCAAACTCCAGTGCCCAAGCAAAACCAGCAAACCCACTCCACACGAAAATCTACCGGGTCTGCAAGAATATACGAAACCACTGGAAACAACATAATAACAGTTAGTATAAAGGTTCAAACAGACACCCTTACCAACATTACCAATTCTGATAATATCACAAACAAATCGCCACAAAGTCAATGAGAAAATGTGCAACTCCGCAATCATCCAGATATCATGTAACGCCATTTACACCATTATCACAACTGTTATAGCTCCTATACCCATCACCATTACTACTTTTCAATGGAATCTTTCAAATACCTGTTGCCTTCTCTGCTTCCAAAGAACACTTGATTTTCAACCCCAACAGCTTGTGTCTCACAGAATCAAAAATAATTTTGAAAACAGTCTCCTCGGTTCTAAAATCATTTTGGAAAATTCTAATGTTCCTTTCTTGCCAAATATAATAAACTGCAGCACCAAACACTAAACGCTGAATAATACTCCAAAGATAATTGTTAGCAGTTCTGATGGCTATTCCCGAAACAATTTCAGCCCAAATACAAGACACATTATCAAGCATACATAGAATCTTTAAGTTATCCCAAATAGTCTTAGAAAAGTTGCAAGAAAAGAACAAGTGTGTATGGGTTTCATCAACAGTTTTGCACAACGGGCATAAGGTACTAGAAATATTGAACCATTTTGGAAATTATGTCCGTCGTTTTAAGCCTACCCCTCATGGCCATCCAAAGCACGAATGCATGTCTAGGAATACACTGAGTGAACTAGACGTGCTTATGCCAAATAACTTTGGGGCTATCAATCCTTAACGCTTTCCATGCTTCCTTAACACTAAACGTCACATCCTTATTCTTCTTATTAATCCATAAAACCTTATCCTCAAAATCATCTAATAAAGTGGGAACAGGCACATTCAACACATCACCGAATAACATATTCCATTCAATAGGCCATCTCCATCCATTACTGTCAATCCAATCCGCAACTTTGTCATTCACATCAAAACCATGCTCAGTAAGAAAACTATGGGTGATAACCTTACACAGAGGACCATTGGTGTGCCACTTATCAAACCACATAGAACACTTCTTACCATTACCCAATTTATAAAAATAAAAAAGCACGAATATTATCCCTAAGTTCAAGAATCTGATTCCAACTCCACGCACCATGCTCAGAAGTAACATTAAACCAAATATTCCTATTCTTAACCCTATACGCATGAACCCACTTCACCCATAGCGAGTCCTTTTTACAAATAACATTCCATAAATACTTGACCATTAAAGCCTCATTCATAAGCCTAAGAGGTTTTAAACCAAGACCACCTTGATTTTTGGGTTTACAAATGTCTTTCCAAGAAATGCTAGCAATCCCGCTCCCATCACCCCCACCAGACCACAAAAATTTCTTGCACAGTTTATCAATGCTATCGCAAATATGAATAGGAAGAATGAACATAGAGGCCCAATATATATGAAGAGTAGTAAGCATAGAAGAGATTAACTGTAACCTATCCGCAAAAGATAAGGTTCTGTTTCTCCAATTATTAATCCGACTCTTAACCTTTTCAACCAGCACTCTACAATCATCATTACTAATTGGTATGTGCTTATTCACATACCTTTTATTCACCATTTTCAGGCTCTTTAAAACCAAAAACTAACGTTAAACGCCAAAGATATCGTGTTTTTGTGTTTGTGATCGTGCAGGGAAGGATAATGCATAAATGACATCAAAATCAACCAAAAAGCCTAAAACGAGCACGAGATGTGAAAGAGAGTCTTAAAGTGAAGCCGAAGATGAAATATGCTTAAGAAAAGCCCGTGACGACGAATTTATCTCTTAAAGACTCAAGAAAATGAAAGAGACACTTAATCGAAGATCAAAGATAATTATCACGATAAGCTTCCCAAATTCGAGCAAGTGATCACTTTTACATCTTTGAAGACTTTTAGAGAACACGTCAACACGCTACCTCAAGTTACAAGGACCTAAGTTTCATTTTTAGAAGTTATAGTAGTGTGTAATAGAAATTTATGTGATGATTTCTTGAGTTGTAAAAGTCTAGGGGGAAAATTGTACACGTAGGCAAAAAGGAAGCACCCTTGCTCCATTAAATATACCCCTTGGCTTCTCCTCCAAGACTAGTCTTTAATTGAGTCTTCATTTTATTTTTGTTTTAGTATGAGTAAGTTTTTATTAATGCATTTTTAATTTTCTATGTCTTAAACTTTTTATTTTTCTAGCATTTCATCTTCATCTTAATCTTTCTTGTTTAATCGTTTACAAGTTTTAAGTTTAATCTTGTCTTTTATAAAAGCTTTTATATTTTTTTTCTTGTCACCTTTGCATGTTTTTATTCGAATAAAAATAAATGGGTTAGGGCTTGTGTTGAGTCGCTAGCTTATTTAAAGCTTATTTAGTGTCTTAAAAATTAGTCTTCTAAAAATTTTTTCATAAGTCTTTATTAGTTCCTTTTTGATTTTATTAGTTTAATAATTTAGTTTCATGTTAGAAATTGTCCAGTACCATTTTTATATTTTGCAAGTATACTGGTTTAGGGATTAGCGAGTAAGACATGTTGACTTTGGTTATGCGAGTATGAAATACAACATATCAGTAATTGCGAGTATGGTCAAATAAATAATAGCGAGTATGAGTTCTTTGACTTGTGATTGCGAGTATGAATGGGTTGACTTTTATTGCGAGTATGAGTTCTCTTTTAGATTCAGCGAGTATTGTTTTATGATCTTTGCGAGTTTGAGTTCCTTAATTGCGAGTAAGCAAAAAGTATAGCGAGTTTCATCTTGGCTATAATTCTCTTTTGCGAGTATCATTTTCTTAACATAGCGAGTATGGGTCTTTAATCTTTTGCGAGTTTAGTCGTTTTCATTTTAAGTTTGCGAGTATTGTGTCCTAAATAGTGAGTAAGGTCTTTTTGTGTCAAGTTAAGTTTTCTTTTGAGTCGGGTTTCGTTTTCTAATTTTCATTTCTCATTTCTTTTATAAGCCGAGCTAGGCTTCTTATTTACTTCATCGATTCATCGAGTGAAGTTCTTTTGGTTCTTTTCTAAACGACACTCCGTCGAAATCTTCTTAAAATCTTTTTAATTTAGTTTAAGTTCTTAACATCTTAGTTTATTTTCTTTTTAAAGCTTTACGCTTACTTTTCGTTAATTAAACCTAAAATACCAAAAACAATTTTACTTTCTTATTTCATTTTCTTTGTTAATCAAAAATACAAAAGCCAAAAATATTTTCCATTTCTTTTATTTGTAGTTTCTTCAAGTTAATGTTTTCTTTTGTACTTAATTCTATTTCTTCTAAACACGTTCTTATTTACATTTAAGTTTTAAACAAGCTTTCTCGTAGTATAAGCAAAACCAAACATCATCTTTCAAACCTATTCACATCACATAACTCACGATTTTGAGTGACGAGATCAGTTCAACCCTCGTTGGGACTACGACTCGTGTTCAAGCTTAACCGCTTGATACTGCCACGATCACTAATCCTCTTACCCGTCAACGGAATACCCAGATATTTCAAAGGAAGAGTACCAACTTTAAACGGCATAGCAAGCGAAATTCTACTCTTAATCGGATCACTAACACTTCCAAAGAAAGCAACACTCTTATGTAAACTAGGGAAAAGACCAGAACACATAGCAAACTCATCTAATGCCCTCCTAAGAATGCAAGCAGAAATTTCATCCCCGTGGCAAAGAAGCAAAAGATCATCCGCAAAGCGTAAATGAGTCAACTTAATATCCTTACACCACGAATGATAACGAAATCTAGCATCTCTCCTATTCTGTCTTTTAAACATCATATTAAAGGCCTCCATAATAATAGGAAACAAATAAGGCGACATGGGATCACCCTGTCTCAGACCCCGTTTACTTTTAAAATACCCATGCAACTCCCCATTAATACAAATAGAAAAAGATGCAGAAGTAAGACATACCATAATCCAGTGTATCATAGAGCTATGGAATCCAAAATGAATGAGAATCTTTTTCAAAAAAATCCCAATTCAGCGTATCATACGCCTTATTGATGTCCACCTTAAACGCACATTTGCTAGCAGACTGCTTCCAGCTATACCCTTTCAACAACTCCTGAGCTAGTAAGATGTTATCACTAATCTGTCTTGCCGGAATGAAAGCGCTTTGATTACTGTTAATGAGGCTGCAAAGACCTTCCTTAAGCCGATTAGTAATAACTTTGCTGATACACTTGTAAATAACATTTCCACACGCAATTGGTCTATAGTCAGAAACCTTTAAAGGAACTTGCAGCTTAGGGATGAGTGAGATTAGATTGGCATTGAATTCCCCAAGCAATTTACCCGAACTGAAAAACTCTTTGACTGCAGCACACACATATTTGCTCACAATGCACCAAGCCGCCTTAAAAAACTTAGAAGTAAAACCATCCGGGCCTGCAGCTTTATCCTCATCAATACTAAACATCGCCTCCTTGATTTCAATATCCGAAATAGGTCTAACCATGTTTAAAGCAACAGAATTATCAAGCTTCTTAGTAAACAGATCTTCATAATCATCTAATGGAACAACATCATCTTCAACCCCCAAAAACTGTTAAAAGTGGTTAACAAAACACCCAGGAACATCATCACCATAAAACTTATTACCCTGTTCATCACAAACCACTTGGATTCTACTTTTATTAACCCTACCTTTGAGCACATTATGAAAATAAGACGTGTTCTAATCCCCATCTTTTAGCCACTGAATCTTAGTTTTCTGCTAAAGAAGATTCGCCTCATCCATGACCGCTTCTTGATAAGCTTTACAATAAATGTATTCCTCTTCACGAAGACTACTATGATTAGGGTCCTTATCTAAAGCTTGTTGAACTCTAGTGAGCTCAAATTTCAACACTTTCACCTTATTAAACACGTTCCCATTAACCTTATTCATATTTCTCAAATGTCGTTTCATATTTTTTAATTTTTTGGCCAAAACAAACATATTAAACCCTTGAATAGCAATATTCCAATTATCTCTAACTATGGGGATAAAAGACTCCTTATCAGCCAAAAAATTAACAAACCGGAACGACTTCGGCTTAACAGACTTGGCCAAAGTATAGTTCAAAACAACAGGATAGTGGTCCGAAGTCACAAAAGGCAAAAACTCAGCAAAACAGCTATTATACGAGGATATAAAACTGTTATTACTGATGAGTGTGTAAATACTCATCATTTTTGTCTTATCTAAACTGCAAAAACATTCAAAAACACTTAAATATGCATCAAAATACTGAAAATATCCCAGGATTGTGTTTTATATGTTTTAGATGCA
>LBNU01016637.1:0-12838 GCA_014162995.1 Artemisia annua | reverse complement strand
GGGGTTACGCTGCCTCCGATTCTCATCGTTAACATAGTGTGTATGCTTCCGATTTCAAAGAAGGCATCGTGGGGGAAGATAGAGTGGGTGTTCTTTGTGGTTCTTTGACTTTGCTTTAGATCTTTGCGAAAACACCCATTTTCCACGAGGATCTGCATTTAGGGGGAAGAAATGTGCACATCAAGGATGCATAATAGACTCACGTGATCGAGTTTACAATTTCATTACTACCGGAAGACCTCCGCAGAGATGATCAGTGGTTCAGTTTTGTGATTTTGGTGTAATCATTTCGACTCTCGCGGATTGTGAAGTGCGAAGTAGCCTACATATGTGAGAATATCCTGCTGATTTCTTGCATGTTACCCCCGAACGGAGCTTCCGCGTTGAATATAACCGTTATAAAGTAACTACTCAGATTTTCTTGGTGTGGTTTACTGTGTCATCTACAAATTCCGTTGCGTACTCAAAACTTCAAAAGTTAGAAGACTTGTTTACTACATCAAAGTTTCGAATCTGCTGATGACGGTTGTCAGTTTGGGGGGAAGCCGATTCAGAAACTTCGCCAAAAAGAAGTGTACGAAGAAGCCGCTAAAGACATGCAGCATGAATTGGGGGGAAGTTAATCCATTTCATGCATATTACATCATTTGCCTACAAGTGAAGAAAAAGTTCTCAAGTCGAGGTACAAGATTAAGACAAAGAGCGTCAACTGTAGTCATCTTCAGCACTTGAAGATCCGATGAAGACCTTTCTTTATTTGTATTTGTACTTGTAGGAAATGTTGTAAGTAATCCCTTATGTCGCCCCATTGGGGGAAGATTGTTAGGATCAAAGTTTTAATCCTAACACGTAAATGGAACGACATTTACGTGATTACATTTGCTATCTTGAAAGGCACAAACACATGGACTAGAAGCGTCATTATTGTAAAGTTATGTGTTTGTTAGCCTTTATATACCCCTCCATACTTCCATGGAGGGGTGAGACTTTGTGTAATTTTTCTTTCAACTTTTTCATATCAATAAAACACACCTAGTTTCCCTTCTCTCTCTACTTTCTCTCACTAACCATGGAGGTCATCTTCTTCCATGTTACCCGACCTCCCGAATCCATAAATTAACATAAACTACGATCCTAACATACCCTTTTATATGCATATTCTATGCAATATTATAACGTACCACCTTACAATTTGTCACTGGATACTGGATGAATTTCAACAAAATACTTAGGGTGCATTTGGTTCGTAAGTGGGATTGGAGTAGGATTCGAATTTAGGAAAGGTTTGAAAGAAAATGAGGAAAGAGAAAATATGTAGTATATATAATTTATAAATTAATATTATATTTAAACTATTATTTATTATAAATTAAAGAGTGAGAAAAAATATTAAAAAGGAAAAACTATTAGTATTTGCGGCTAATATTGATTTAGATGTGGGGATCATTCAAAAAAGTTGTATCATTTTAGTGATACCTACCATTTAAGCTTGGTATCACTTCAATGATTCAATCCTCATTGTTTTGAAACAAAAAATGTACCAAACAAAGGTTTTGAAATCTCTTTCATTCTACACCCACTAATACCCTCATACCAAACGGGCCCTTAGTTATAATGGTATCATATTTCCATTCTCGATCGAAGTTGTCCTTTTATAATATATCTTTTAAGCCTTCAATTGAGTTTATGAACTACATCCCTCAAAGTTATACTTAAAGCACCGATATCCCTCTAAGTTATACTTAGATAACAAATATTCTTAAAATCATGGTTAAAAGCCGAAAAGTCGTGGTTAAAAGCGTTTAACCACGACTTGTCGTGGCCAAAAGGTCATGCCTAAAGCCTCGTAGCTAAGTAGCTAAAGAACTTTAGCCCAACCACTTTTAGCTACGAAAGTCAACTATTATTTGCGACGACCATCATGGCTACATCTTTCTAAAAAAATAGAATATAAAAAATGCTATTAAAAGAATATTATAATTTTAGCCACCATATGCCGTGCCTAAAAGTATATTTAAAATGATATTATGCTTCTAGCCACGATAAGTCGTGGCTAAAAGAACATTAAAATAATACTAAGACTTTTAGCAAGTATTCAAACCCCGTGGATTAGTCGGCCAAAAAGGTAGGAAACCATGATATGAATATATATATATATATATATATATATATATATATATATATATATATATATATATATATATATATATATATATATATATATATATATATATATATATATATATATATATATATATATATATATATATATATATATATATATATATATATATATATATACACATATATATACACATATATATACATATATATATACACATATATATATATATATATATATATATATATATATATATATATATATATATATATATATATATATATATATATATATATATATATATATATATATATATATATATATATATATATATATATATATATATATATATATATATATATATATATATATATATATATAAAACAGGAGGCGTTACACGTATAATGCCACCTTATTGCCCAGTCATTGCCATGTAATTCATTATACGCCATGTCATCACATTATGGCCATGTAAGCAATTTAAGCAACTACTTGTTACTTAAATTCAGATTAATAATTTTAATATTAAAAATCAGGTTAATTAAAAATGTCCTTTGCAAGATTCGAATCTAAGCCATTTAATGCACATGCATATGCTTCAACCACTAGACCAATACAGTTGTTGTGATTTATAACTCAGAACAAGTAAGTTATTCTTAAATAACTCATATTGCATGGAAAGGATCCCTACATCTACATTAATCTAGGAAATCATTCGATATCCCTTCATTCAAGCAAAACCCACAAAAAAAACCCTAAAACAAAAATCTAGAACCACAAACAAAACGATATTCAGCCACTACCACCACCATCATCATCATCATCTTTTTTGCAACCACCTACTGCTATGTACGCTTCTAATATGCAATACCATAGATATGGAGGTATAATCTTGTGATCTTCTCCTTGATATGTCTACAGCACATGTTTGGGAGAAGTATAATTCTCAGATTTATAAATGGAGAAAAAAAAGAAGTTATTGTGTTATTATCGATTGGTTTCCAAACAACATTATTGTAGTTGTATCATGCATATGGAGTATCATTTATTTGTGTAACATTGATGCTTTGACTATATAAAATATGTACTTAAAGGTTGTGATCATTCTGCTGATAATGGCAGTGAATTACTGAATAAAGCTTTGGAAAAGTTGGCCTCTATCCCTTCAAGCAAAGTTATGGTTAGTTATTCTCGAGTTGTAATCAAAGATTTAGAATCTCGGCTTATGCAAGATAATGATGACATAAATTACGAGGGTGTTGTGGCGTACATGGATTGTTTGATCCCCAGTGGTAATATAATCAAACTATTTATGTTTGAGAGAATCTAGAATATATATACATGTTGAAACCTAGCTAATACAATAATTATTTATGTTGGAGAGTCCCAATCCAGTTCTTTTGGAAATGTACTTCTTTTCATTTAATCGCTTCTTTTTGTTTTGTGGTTCATGAATTAGGGTTAATGAGAGATCAATCTTTGACGATCCATTTAGCAGGCGAAAACGTCTTGATGAACTCCCAGTTTGTCTTTAAGTGGAAAATGAGAAATCTTTGAAAGGAGCTGATCCTTTGGCATTTGCTAAAGGATGGAATGTGATAGTTTGTAGTTTTCATGTTGAATGGGGTGTGGTGCTATTTTTTTGTTCTATAAGAAACACATATATGTTCCCACATACTTTTCATGGTCCAAATAAAAAAATAGCAGTCACATTTTTTATGTCATATTCTTAGTATCTCACTGGCAGGTTACAACCTATGCTCATGGATCAGCTGAAGGGTTTAACATCCAAATCAATGCATCAATTAATGCTGGTTATGATACAAGTTATATGGATTATGGACTCTGGTGATAAAAATGGCCTGAACACATACCTTGCTACGAGTATCGTAGACAAATGACTCAAGGGTGTTTCTTTGATCCTTAGTCTGCTCCACTTTTATATCTTGCTCTGCCAACATCTTTTCTATCTCTTGAGCTGTATGTAGCTCATTTTTGTTGTAGCAATATCTAAATTCTCAGAAAATGCAAGATTTGGCATATGACCATTGGCTACCATTCTCAGAGTGAGGATTATTATTCTTACATGAACAGCTATTATATTCTAAAATCTAAAGCAACATAGTTGAAGATTATGATATTTAAATGCTTTTAGATGTACTTCACCATTTAAATAAAAAGCAATACTTACGGATGCTGCGCCTATTCTAACAACTCCACTTTTGTTTAGCAGCACTAGAAATTCGAATGTCACTCTTTCTTTACCAGAGGATTGAGACGAATCAATCTAAAACAACTGATAACAAATAAGTCAAGGTAAGGCCGCCTGATTCAAACTTATAACATCTCTGCAGCTGAGCTGCACATTGAATACTCACTGGTCGTCTCACTTGATGTATGTTTTATAGGTTCAACATATATGTATGAATATTTGTTACACTTTTATATATTTTTTTGATGTCTCTATAATTATCTACCAACATTTGTTTATTGTTTGTTGGATCTGCAGGATGGTATTGCATTAACTGTCAAATCATTTACACATTTAGCCAATGAATTTCCATCTACCAGACTTGAAGACGTTATTGAAAAATCAAAGATAGAGGAATTGTTAGGGAGTGGTGAAGGTAAGAAGATGAGGATAAACATCGAAATCTGAAGTTACTTTTGAAAAATGTCTACTTTGTTCTAATGTTCCATGAACCGAGTTCTTTTTGATTGATTTTTTTATTACTACAACAACGTAGTTGTCATAGACTCCCAAAAAGTAGAGATTGCCTTTAAGCATTCCATGAATAACAATGAAAAAATAGAAAGAACGGGATCAAATGAAGGTATGTAATGTTAATCCATCCCTCTGATAAAGAAATATTTTCTATCATGTGTGAGTATATAATTTTTTTTGTGACGTTACAACTTTAGGTTCCAGGTCTACAGTGCAATCATAATTATGGTTAGCGGTTCAATCATTTAATGGACCGTGCAACTGGGATCTTTCATACCCTAATAACCAAGGCCTCCATAACACCACGTAATTTCATAATAGACCAGACAAATGTCGATCTACAAGAGTGTTCACAGGCACAAATTCAAGACTTTGGGTTACTATTAGAAGGTACACGCATAATTTCTTTATCTATCGGTTAAGGCTTTCTTTTTTCCCCGTCTTTATTGTTGCAACGTGATACTAATTAAAATCCTTCACGAAATCATATTGCAGTTGTGTGTTTCCCAGGGCCTGAAGACCTCAAAGCTCACAATGAGAAAAGACTAAAATAAACTAGAAAAGATGCTCATGTTGATGTTGTTAGTCAAATGCTAGATTTGAAGAAGTATCAAAGTCGAAAGATGTTACTGCCTCTGCATACTGTTCTTGGATGGGGTTTTTTTTGCACTAAAATTGATTTTGACAGATTTCATGAACTACGGCTCTTTGATTTTACAAAAGCTTAGTTTTTGTTAAAACGGGGTCGATAATTGCAATAGTTGCTTTAATTGATGATTTGCTTGCTCCTGCTTTGTTTGTCTCAGGTACAAACCGCACAAATGAAACAGCCTAGAAGACTCAAAATGACTGCGCACCCAACCACTAACCAAGAATATCAAAAACCTACACGTAGATTGGAGATGATTGCTCAGCAAACCATCATGTACTCAGGTTAAAAAAATTACAGAGTTGATGTTGCATTTTTTTTTATAAAATAGATCCTTGATAGACAAAACATATGAAAGCAAGAGAGGAATACATTAAGAAAATTTGAGTCAAGGTTGCATTTGAAAATTTAAGAAAAGTGAACCCACTTTCACTGTATACAATGAAGGCAACAAAATGGGTGTGTCAGGCGGATTAGGTAATTTGTTGAAATGGGTAATTTTGGGTATGCGTGGAAAAAGGTCGAGCCGGGTTTGTTGACCTGATTTGTAACTAAAAAAGGACGATGGATGTCATTGGGTGGGATTTTGTTCTGTACAACAGGTACATACAACAAATTGTTCTCTTGGTAGATTGATATTTCAGTTTGACTTTTGTTGAATTGGAAATTAGACTGTCGTTGACCTTTTTCTAATTGACTTTTTTGTTTCTAGCCTCGGAGGCTATGTATGCTGATCTTGGACATTTTTCACAGTTATCGATCAAGGTAATCAAATAAATTATTAGTGGCAAATTGGGAGGCTCAATCAGGTTTGCCAATGTGTAAAAAAGGGAACGGGTTGATTTGTATACTTTATATTATAGCCAAGTAACCTATTTGATATTTTTCCTTATATAACCAAATGGCTTCACCTTTGTGGTTTGCCCCTCCTTGATCCTTTATATGGAACCAACTGTATATCTATCAAAACATCACATTCTTGAAACCAACTACCGAATCAGTTTCTACGTATCCATTCCCGGTAAGTACTTAATTACTACTATATTCTATATTTAACTTGAAGTTAAAGCTAAATATGTGCTTATTATCGTGATAGAAAAAAATAAGAATGATGGTTCCTGGAATTCCAATTCTTGCTGCAGTAGTAAGAGCCAAGTCATCGTCACTTGAGTGTTCTCTATTATCAAAAGTGTTCAGCGTTGGGTTGCTTTCCTAGGGTCAAGATCATCCACACATCACCTACCAATAGGCATGGTCAAATTTATCAACTCGACGTTGATTCTTCTATGCTTGGCCGTTACAATTGGTTTTCATGACAGTAAACATCTAAGCAACGCAACAGGTATACACAATAAAATTTTTAACTAACTGAGATAATTACATAAACCAACCCTGCTTCGTAGTCTTTTTAATTCTTACCAACAGTAATAAGCTTAGTTTTCAACTTATCGGGGCAGATTTGGCGGTTATTAAGTTTGTAACACCTGGTACTTTTCCTAAAACCCATTTCTAGCCAAACTTCTATTTTCGTACCTGAGATACTTTTAAATTTTTAATGCATGTTAAATTGGGCTTGAGAAGCGTGAGATATATTGGAAACGAGAATTTATTCCTTGATTGACTCAGCACAACCTAGAAAACTCGAATTGTATCGCATTGCCAAATTATTTGATTTATTTGGGGTTTGAGAAAAACTCTGAAGTTTATGCTTGATTTTATTGGAAAAATTATTTCGTGAACAATGGCGCAAGTTTCGTAAATTTTCGATTCCGTTTGCTATGTCGTTTGAGCCCCGAACCGTTTTTACGAGAAGTTTAGCTCATTGGCAAAATTGGCCCCTTGAGTTTATTTTCATTTCATACCCTACACTTCTATTAATTAACAACCTACCCTATACTTTTAATATAAATACCCCCATTTTTATTATTTACTCATTTCCACAAATAAAACACACACAAAAACCCTTCTCTCTCTCTTCTCTCTTCGCCGGCGAACCCACCCCACCAGCAGATTCCGGCGACCGGAAAAATATTCCGGCCACCACCATCTACACCCCCTACACCAATCAATAGATCGGGACATCCCCGTCACCCTCGTACCACCCACGCTCCCCAACGCACCCCGTAACCCCCCTACGCGCCACCTCCGCCACCTCCGACCACCACCGAGACACAAACCCACCATCCATTTTGTTTCTACCACCGGTAAAGTCACCACGCGCCACCCCCGTTATTATTTTCATTTTTTTTTGAAATCCTAATTTTTATTTTTATAAAATCCGATTTTATTTATTAAATCTTTTTCTAAAAATGTTTTTATAAATGTTTTGACAATAAAACTTGTGTGGATTTCTTCTTGGTTCTCGTTTGACCCGTTTGGCCGCGACTCGGATGGACTCACCGAGTCAACTCGGTGACTCGGTGAGGGTTTTGGTATTTTCTTGTTTTGTTTGATGATAACGACGAAGAGAGTGTATATTTTTTTGTTGTTGTTGTTAATATTGAGGGTTCGTTTGGTTTGGTTTGGCTCGACAGCCGGCTGCCACCACCACCGTGGCTTGGGTGGTGGTGGTGGTGGGTAATATTAGTGTAATATTATTGTTGTTTTTTTTTTCTCCGATCAATAAATAATATTATTGTTGTTGTTATTGTTGAGGTGTTTGGAATTTGATTTGGATTATTTGGTTTGAGCCGAGGGTATATTGGTTTCGGATTTGGATTTGGTTATGATTATGGCCGAATGGTTTAGGGATTCGGATTGGTTTTTGAGTTGATTTTGGAGTTGTAGTGATTATATTGTTGTTGTGTGTCGGGATTATTTCGGGATTTGGTTACTAGTCTCGGGATTATTATTATTATTATTATTATCATTGTTATTTAGTTTAAACGGTAAATAAATAAAACGGTTAATAAAACTAAGAAACCTAAAATACATTTGACATAGTTGAGAGGATTTGTATATTGGACTTGGTTTCCGTGTTATTATTACTATGATGTTTTATTGTGAACTTGAATTGGACGTATTGGATTTGCGGCTATGGTTATTTGGACTTATGGACCCTTTAGTACACGAGACGGTAGGGTACATTAGGCCCTTAAAGATCTTAACGTACCTGGAACCCGAACAATACAAAATGGTCGATAAACCTAAACAACTAATGGACTACGTAAATGATATATCCAATCATATTATTATTTATGTTTTATAAAATATTAGCGTTGATTACAAGTAAAAGAGTCGTTGACTCGGGAAATGTTCTATAAACGGGCAGGTCATGCCGAAATTTTGTAAAATTCTTTATAATCTTCAAACTATTTTACTAACTAATATTTATTTCAAAACCCTTTTTATTTCAACGTTATTTTGGGAAAACGGGTAAAACCAAGACTTGTTATTAGCGATTTGTTATTATTTGAGTGTGTCTTTATTCTCATTTCTTCTTCTTTCCATTTCTTTTCGACGACTTTCTTCGAGTGTTCCTTCGTCTTCCTTGCGTATTTTGTCTTTTCGCCGACTTATTCTTTTTCTATCTTTCTTCCACACGAGACTTTTCTTTGAAAACTATGTTCTTTCAAATGCCATTGTATTTTATAAAACTTTATTCAAGCATTGTTTATTGAAATATTCGAGTACCATTGCTGAGTTATGATATTTATATTGATTAGGTTGTGCTGAGGATTATTTGCTGTGACGCATTATTTGATTGGTTGATATATCTCGTTTCCTGCTATTGTTAAGGTGTGATTCATAGCCCCGCTTTTTATCTTTTAAATGTTTATAAACCCATGGGGTGAGATACATGCTTTAAATGTTTTCTGAGCACAAGTATTTTTGGTATGCTTTTCCTGATTGGTATGCTTTCCTGACGATGTGCTAAGTAGCTTTACCTTGCCATTGCAAGACCCTCAGATCATGAACCATTAATCACTTTCGAGTGAGCGCGAATATAAGGATATAGGCCTATAGGAATTGACCCTCCCACTCCTTTTGCTGGATAGGCAAATTGTGGTGTACTATATTCGATTTTGCCGGGTAATTGGCAAGTACTCGGCCTTGGGGGCACTATTATATTATGAAATTCCGCGGTTATATTGATACTATGATTGTTGGTTAACGTTTTGCGTGTCATGAGCTTAGCATCATCAACAATGTTATATGCACAGGGATGCCTCTATACATTGGTTGTTACCTTGATTACCCGATATTTGCATATGTTGCTCATATCTTATGATTAAAACCTTGTGCTCAACCTTATTATTTAAACCTATGGATTACACTCAACCTTTTTGTTGACTTTTTAAGCATGTGTTTCAGGTACTAATGATATTAATAATTAGCTTTGAAGCTTGATACTTGGGGCATGGTGGAGTGGCTAGGGCTGAAGAGGCATTTCTGTCAAGGCAGCTTTACTATCTTTCAATCTTTATTTGCATGTCATTCATAAAACCTTTTGTGTCTTTTGTTACTTCCGCTGCTAAACTTTGTTTATTTTCCGCTGCAAACTCTATTTACTTTTTCCGCTGCTACTTTGACTTAAGAGTCCTTGTACTCTAAATGGGTTGTAATTCGAATGATATGTTTTGCAACATTTATAAACGTCCCGTGTTGTGGTCGTTAGCTATAAATGTGCCTGGTTTCTATTTGCATAATACCCCCAGCATGATAGCTGCCGTATTTGAGTTGGGGGTGTTACAGAATGGTATCAGAGACAACGTTTATAGAGAACGAGCTCGCACTCGACTATAAACTTTTTCTTGGAGTCAAAATGTTTTGAGACAGAAAGCTGCCAGCTCTTCATGCCACTTCGTGCCCTGGTATTTATTTAAACTTTATATATACATGCTTTGATATTATGATTTGGTTTGGAACTTCTCCACTATTATGCTTTGGCTTATAAAATGTTTTCCGCAAAAATTTGGCTAGTGTTTTTATACCTTCCTTATGCTCTTGTAGAGTATAATGTCTGTCCCAGTCCCACCAGTTGTTGACCCATTGCTATTAGGAGACGAGACTGAGTTAGATGTTGATGTTGGTTTGGACGATGAGGTAGGTTTAGAGGATGATGTTGGTTTGGACGATGAGGTAGGTTTAGAGGATGATGTTGGTATTGATGATGATGATGAGGATGATAGTGATGATGGCGAGGAGGATGATGATGAGGAGCTTATGGATGAGGATCAGGATGTTCCTCCCATGCCACCTTCGCCTGTGATTTCGGATGTGACTTATGAGTCGGATACGTCTGAGGCATTAGGATATGCGCTTGAGACTGAGGTTCCGACGACGTATGAGATTGGTGAGTCTTCGACAGCTGCTCGTGTTACTCAGTCAGAGGTCAGTGATGAGCTGAGCCGGTTGAGACATGATCTCACTAGGTGTCAGGGTCGTTACGTATCGTTGACTAGGAGAACGTGCTATCGACCGCCTGAGGTTGTGGATTTGATTAAGGAGATGAGAGACGGGAAGAAGGCTGTGGATAAGATGCATGTTGGATTGCATAGGCATGCAGATAGGCTAGGTCCAGTCGAGGAGTCAGATGCTAAGTTGTAGGAGCGTTTGGATTTGCTAGATGAGAGGATGATGGAGATGAGTAAGATGGTGGAGCAGTTGACTATGAGAGAGGTGTTCCTTGATATAGACAGCAGTCGACACTATCGCAACATTCGGTCATTATGGGATGAGCTTCATGCTATGCAGTGGCAGATGTACTACGACAGGATGGCTAGCTTCAGGTTTAGCGACAGTGTTGACGTGATGGCTGTGTATGGAGATCGTTAGAGAGGGCAGTGATTGGTCATTCATAGTTGTTAGTATCTTTGATAGTAGTTTATCTAGTACATGTAAACTGAATAGTTCAGTTGATAGATTTTATCGGAAACTTGTACTTGTTTTGCATATCTTGTAAGACCAATGTCAAGTATGAAATCTAAGATGTATTATGATGATGTACTATTATTGATGTTGACTTATGCTATGTTATGTCTTTTCTTTTGTGATGTTGTTTATTTCGCGCTATGATTCTGACACATTGATCAAATACTTACAAAGGTTGTGATTGTATTGATTAATAGAATTATGCCTCCTAGGAAGATGACCCCAGCTGCCATTCAGCAGATGATTGATGAAGGGATTGCAGCAGCGCTTGCCGGGCAAGCAGGTGTTCCTCAGAATGTTGGACAGGCTGGAGTTCAAGTGGTTCCCGACAACCATTTCTGCACTTTTAAAGAGTTCATGGATTGTAAGCCTACTACATTCAAAGGAACTGAAGGAGCTGTCGGATTGACTCAATGGTTTGAGAAGATGGAGTCAGTGTTTCAAAGGAGCAACTGTACTGAGAACAATAGGGTGAAGTATGCAACGGGTACATTGTTGGAGCATGCCTTGTCATGGTGGAATGCCTATGCTCAAGAGAAAGGAATGGAGAATGCTTTTAGTACTTCGTGGGATGATTTCAAGAAGGCCATGGTTAAGAAGTATTGTTCTCGTAGCGATTTGAGGAAGTTGGATACCCAGTTTTACTACACGGTAAATAAATAAAACAGTTAATAAAACTATGAAACCTAAAATACATTTGACATAGTTAAGAGGATTTGGACATCGGACTTAGATCTGTATTATTATTATTGTGATGTTATATTGTGAGCTTGAATTGGACGTATTGGATTTGCGGCTATGGTTATTTGGACTTATGGACCCTTTAGTACACGAGACAGTAGGGTACGTTAGGCCCTTAAAGATCTTAACGTACCTGGAACCCGAACAATACCAAATGGTCGATAAACCTAAACAACTAATGGACTACGTAAATGATATATCCAATCATATTATTATTTATGTTTTATAAAATATTAGCGTTGATTACAAATAAAAGAGTCGTTGACTCGGGAAATGTTCTATAAACGGGCAGGTCATGCCAAAATTTTGTAAAATTCTTTATAATCTTCAAACTATTTTACCAACTATTATTTATTTCGAAACCTTTTTAATTCAACGTTATTTTGGGAAAACGGGTAAAACCGAGACTTGTTATTAGTGATTTATTTTTATTCGAGTGTGTCTTTATTCTCATTTCTTCTTCTTTCCATTTCTTTTCGACGACTTGCTTTGAGTGTTCCTTCGTCTTCATTGCGTATTTTGTCTTTTCGCCGACTTATTCTTTTTCTATCTTTCTTCCACACGAGACTTTTCTTTGAAAACTATTTTCTTTCAAATGCCATTGTATTTTATAAAACTTTATTCAAGCATTGTTTATTGAAATATTTGAGTACCATTGCTGAGTTATGATATTTATATTGATTAGGTTGTGCTGAGGATTATTTGCTGTGACGCATTATTTGATTGG
>LBNU01016635.1:254368-269368 GCA_014162995.1 Artemisia annua | reverse complement strand
TTTTTGGATCGGTTTCGGTTTTTCGGTTTTGTTTGCTCACCCCTACGTTTTTGTCTGTTTTAATCCGTTTTCGTCCGTTTTTGTCTGTTTTCATATGTTTCGTCCGTTTTCATACGTTTTCATCTGTTTTCATACGTTTTCGTCCATTTCTACGTTTTCGTCTGTTTCCATACGTTTCGTCCGTTTTTGTCTGTTTTCATACATTTTCGTCCGTTTTCATATGTTTTCTTACGTTTTCGCCCGTTTCCATACGTTTTTGGCCGTTCTCATACATTTTTATACGTTTTCGGCCATTTTTAGATGTTTTCTGACGTTTTTGTTCGTTGTCATCCATTTCCATACGTCTTCATACGTTTTCGTCCGTTTTCATACATTTCCTTCTATTTTTATACGTTTTCATCAATTTTCGTACGTTTTCATACGTTTTCACACGTCTTCATACGTTTTGATCCGTTTTCATATGTTTTCGTCCGTTTCATACGCCTTCGTCTGTTTTCATATGTTTCTGTCCGTTTTCATACATTTTTATATGTTTTTGTCCGTTTTCATACGTTATATACGTTTTCATACATTTCCAACCGTTTTCACGCGTTTTCGTCCGTTTTCATATTTTCCGTAGGTTTCTGTCCATTTTTATCCAATTTCATACGTTTTCTTAATTTTTTTCTATCTTTTTATATGTGTGTCCATTTTTATCCGATTTCATACGTTTTCACAAGTGATGTTTGACATTAACTATGTTTATGAAATATCGCAAATGATATTAGATGTTTACATTTGTACACAATGATGGAGATTTGTATACTTTTTAGTTATTTGAATATGGGAATGGATCTAGTAAGAAGAAAAAATAAAATGAGAAGAGTGAGAAAAGTTTCCAACCACACAATTCAAATAAGAGGGAGAAATTTAAGGGGAGATGCATCTATTTTTGTAGGTGCATCTCAAATGTGTGGTTGTAGTTTCTTCTCATCCTTCTCATTTTAGTTTTTCTTCTCATTTGATCCTAACTCATTTGAATATATATAACCATAAATGAATGATGTCTACTTTTTGGTCTTTTATTGTTTTATCACATGTGATATTACTCATATGTAAAATAATATAATTAGCGTCACATTATATTGCTTATCACATGAGATATTACTCTTAAGTAAATAAGAATGACAATTTAAGTATTCTTCATCTTCCTTATAGTGTTATATCAGAAGAGATAAATAAGTGTCACTTACAAGTATAAAAATGAATGAAAAGTATAGTTAGTGTCTAATATCACTTGTGATATTTCATAAACATAGTTAATGTCTAATATCACTTGTGAGATAAACAAAAACCATCTTTTATCTGAAAAATATAAAAAATTTAGAAAATACATAAGTGATAATAATAAAAAATATACAGAGCAATGAAATATCTTATGTGATATTAAAGGTTAAAAAACATACTTGTTTGTTTATAAAATATCACAAGTGATATTAGACATTAATTATTTTTTATGAAATACTACAAGTGATATTAGACATGTCATATAATATAGTTTAACTAATAGGCAGTCCCAAAACCAAAACACATCAATCCAATGCAGTTCAAAGAAAAATTAAGCTAAATAGCTTAACTAGTAAACATAATTATACTATCATGAACTTAAAATATCACAGGTGCAATTTGAGACCTTTGGTTAAACTTGGGTTTAGTTGGTCAAAAGTTTTTATTTTTATTTATTTATTTATTTATTTATTTTTTGTATGTTCTTATATGTGTTTATCCATTTTTATATATTTTTGTATGTTTTCATACGTTTTTGAACGCTTTCATACGTTTTTCTATGTTCTCTTACGTTTTTGTACGAAAACGTATGAAAATTGACAAAACGTAAGAAAACGTATGAATACAGATGAAAATGTGTGAAATCGGATGAAAATGTATGAAAACGGACGAAAACATATAAAACGTACAAAAACGGTTGAAAATGTAAAAAAATGGACGGAAACGTACGGAAACGGCCAAAAACGTATGAAAATTGACAAAAACATATGAAAACGGAAAAAAACATATCAAAACGTCTGAAAATGACTGAAAATGGACAAAAACGTACTAAAACAGACGAAAACATATAAAAGCAGACGTAAACGTATAAAAATGCAAGAAACGGATAAAACAGACAAAAACGTAGAAAAACATCTAAAACCGAACGAAAATGTGTGAAAACGTATAAAAACATCTGAAAACGGACGAAAACGTATGAAAACGGACGAAAATGGACGAAAACGTATTAAAACGGATGAAAATGTATGAAAATGGATGAAAATGTAAGAAAACGGACGAAAACGTATAAAAACGCCTGAAAGTGACAAAATACGTACATAACCTAAAACCATCTACTCTTTTAACACCTACAGCTTCCAAATATAATTCTGAAATCATTACAAGTCTCACAGACAGCTAAGCAACCTTTCAACAATGTTTTTGAATTCACATGTTTCATTATCTCCAATGTAACACCCGCCAATAAACAGGGACAGAACCTGGGTGGGTCCCGAGACACCCATGAAATTTTGTGAAATAGTATTAATTTTTTGTTAAGACCTCGATTTTTCTTATAATGCACATGGTCCAAACAAATTGTGTTTCTAATTATGTATATAATATTCATAAATGCACCTGGTCAAATTGTTTTATGGCTCCGTCCACCTATAAATACCTTAGGGAGTCGGATAATCATTTTCAGTATTTTGTTTCAGTTTGTATGTATTATTACAATTATTTTTCACAGGCCATTAAGTTCAAATTCTATGCAACCACTATAAACAAACTATAAACACTAAACAGAAAAAGGAAATGTTAGCTACAAATTTCAACCAACTTTTCTTAGCCATTTTTGAGTAGTTGATGATTAGAGACCAAATTCAAACACAGTCAATCACCTAGATAAGATTTAAATATATATTCTAGAGCTTATGATTTTGCAGGTAGAAAGTTAATATATGTAGTACAAGACTTGTGTACACAAGAACAATGTTTCTCAGATCACACGAGTACGTAGGACCCTTCTTAGCTCTCCATTACCAACAAATAATAAAAATAAACCCAGGCCACTGTGAACACACCAAACTTCAAAAACCAAGGATACTAGAGAGTAGAAACTTAAAGCTTAATAATGCTTCGCAGGGACGGAGCCAGGAATTTTTGTTGAGGGGGGCCGTAAATATTTTTATCAATAACATACAATACATAAATTATTTACCGAACGGTTCAACGAGGCCAATTTTAAATGCATGTACAATGACAATTCGATCCTTAAGTTATTGTATATGACCTTGGATCAGAAAAAAATAATTAACATGTTATCAAATCAAGATATTCTATATGAAGCACTCTAAATTAATAGACGTAAAGTTTTGCTAAACTTGTATTATTGTATACATTAACTAAGTAGCAAAACTAGTTCAAAAAAAAAAAAAAAAAAAAAAAAAAAAAAAAAAAAGTAGCAAAACAAAACAACAAAGAGATGGAACTAAATAAAAATATGGTAAACACTAAAAGCAAAATGTAAAATAGTTCCTTTTGCTCAAAGCAGACAAAAAGATGTGAGTCACTATGACACCAACTAAGTTTTATCTTTTGTAGTTTTATATTATTTTTTCTCACTCATTTTCACTTCACCCACCACACTCCATCTTCTTAATCACCCTTCTCTTTCAAACAACTCTTCTGCAAACACTCAACAGGAGACAATGACGAAAATGAGCAAACAACAGTATAATGACAGATGTTGTGTTTGGATATAGGGCATTAGCAGGGGCTAGATTGAAGACTTATATAAAGTGTGGCAGGAAACCAAGTTACATGCTAGGCTAGTTGGGCCGGTTGGGGGTGGCCGAGCACCCTCCAGCCCCCCCACTGGCTCCGCCTCTGATGCTTCGTGACCAACCACAACAAGTATGAATACAAGTTTTTTTTATTGACACATTTCCCTCTCTTAACCTTCATCATTTTATCCGGGCTTGGGACCGACTGAGTTTACATGAGACCTAGGCAGATTTAAAAACTTGTAAACACCTATTTAAAACAAAACACCAATCAAAATAAAAATGGATAATTGTTATTAAATGTATGCAAGTTATCACGTTTTACTATGTTGTGTAATCATTTTTTTTTCCCAAAGTTGTGTATCAAAGTTACTAATCTCTCATATGTTGTGCACCTGACGAGGTGATTAAGGTTACCGTTAGAGTAAATTACGTTAATTGTCCTTGTGGTTAGGCCCAAATTGCAAGTTTCATCATTTTCTCTAAAAAATTACTAACGGCCGTTTAACAAAGGCAACGTTAGTCCATTTAGCCAACGATAATTTGCAACGTTAGTCTTTTATGCTAACGACCGTTTCTAATTAACTCAAATTTCATTTATTAAAAAAAAAATTATTTTCTATGCAGTTTAATGCACGTTTTTATACACGGTTTTATACGCGGTTTTACACACGGTTCAATACACGTTTTTATACACGATTTTATACGCGGTTTTAGACACGTTTTTATACGCAGTTTTACACGCGATTTTATACATGTTTTTATACATGATTTTATACGCGATTTTACACACATTTTATACACGGTTTTATATGCGTTTTATACACGTTCTTATATGTAGTTTTACACGTTTTTATACGCGGTTTTACACGCAGTGGGTGTCGGTGGTTTGTGATGGTGCTGATTAGTAGTGGTGGTAGGTTGTGGTGGTGGTGGGTGGCGGTAGTGGTAGTGAGTGGCGGTGGTAAGTGGTGGTCATGATTGGTGGTGGTGGTTGGCGGTAGTAGTGGTGGGTGGCGGTGGTGCTTGGTGGTGGTCAGGGCCGTCCCATTGATTTTGGGGGCCCGGTGCGAAATCACAAATTAGGTCCCCATAATCTAAGTCTTTCACTCTTTTTGTATGTTGCCCAAAGTTTTTTTTTTTTTTTTTTTTTTTTTTTNGGTGGGTAGCGGTAGTGGCGGGGGTGGTGATTGGTGGTGGTAAGTGGTGGTGATGGGTGGTGGTGGTGGGTGGTGGTGGCAGTAGTGTGTGGCGGTGGCAGTGCATGGTTGTGGTGGTGGTAAGTGGTGGTGGTAGGTGGTGGGCGGTGGTTATGTATTTCGGATTAACTGAGGTTATGTAACCAAACTAATGGACTAAAATTGTTACACTAGACAAATCACAAGGAGTGTAGTTAACTCTTAACAAATACAACACTTACCACTAAGATACATACAATAAAAAAAATGATACATACAATAAAAAAATATTAAAAGTTTGATGCTTACAATAAGAAAATTAACGAGGGATTTTTTATTTCAGTGTTAATCAAACCCTGACGTGATTATTACATGTATGTACTTAACGGGGGATTTTAGCGATGCTAACAAAACTGGACTAGATCCGTAACTATACCAAACCTTGATGCCTAGACCCGATGAAAACGAAGTTCCGTTATTGAAAATGCTAAACCTGGTAAACCCCATTGACCATTTATGTAATTAACTCTTAAAGTCTTAAACTAATATCTCATGAGTCAAGCAGTCCCATTTTGGTCTTTAAAGATAAGGCAAAGGCCTTGATGACTTAAATCTTGCGCAAAAATGAAAAGGGAGGAAACAAATTCCAACAGTTATTAATTCACTTGATATATACAGTATTCTCTAAAACATGTTTGTTAGTTCTAATATTTTAGTAATGTATCGTTCTAGATAGTTGTTTATCTTCTTAATCATGGAGTTTTGACACTTTCCTATTACTTGTCACATAATTTTATTTATCTCAATCTTACGCAATGGGGACATCGAAGCGTATTGTACTGGACACATGAAAGTCGTTCAAAACCATAAATGTGAAGTTTCATTCTATAACATTTTGATCTAGCAAGAAGTTATAAAATACTCATGCACAAACATTAATATGACTTGATTCAGTAAAAGCAGTTATTGTAACATAAATGGATGTTCTACATGAGAACTTTAATCAAGGAGTACAATGATCAGCTTATTGCAACATCGATTGATGTTATACACGCAAACTGCAATGTCAAGAGCACATATAGGTACCACATTATAAAACGAAACCTTTTTAACTAGCCGCAATCCCACATTACATGTACCATTTACTCCTTACCAGTCCATTTCTTAAAATACTCAATAAGGCCTTCTCTTGGAGGTAAAATTTCCTTAACAACTTTACAGTTGATGAAGTTTTCGGCCCATTTGACTAATTTTGGAAACTTGTCCTCCGTGATTAGCTTTACTTCAGTTACTTCTTCCAATGCTCCAACCCAATAGGCTAAAAAATCAGCAGCAATGTCAACTAGGTTAATGTTGTCACCTCCAAAGAACTTGGTACCTTTGACTTTGAGTTCATTTTCTAGTATTTGAAGTTGCTCAAAAGCTTCTGCAAGAGCCTGCTGCTCACCATTGCTGAGAAAAACTTTGATTACTGCAGGAGCGCACTGAACAAAAACCATAGTAATGTAGAATTAGATTCAATTACATTATAAAGGAATCAATTTTAAATACCAAAGAAATGAGATATCCAGAATTTCATTACTAAAGCACACCAAGGACAATATTTTGTCGCATCTATTTTAAAGAAAATGCAAAAATCAAACATAGTCAAGGGACATAAATAAGTTGCTATTATTATAAGCAGTAAACCAATGATAATTAAGACAAAACAAGATCAATTACCTTATCATCGATAAATTTAGCCCAAAATCGAGCAACAGACTTCTCATAAGGATCCTGAGGCAAAACAGGAACACCTTTCCAGACATCATCAATGTACTCAATGATCACAAGTGACTCAGTTATCGGATTTCCATTGTGCACCAACACGGGTACCTTCTTATGGACAGGATTGTACTTAAGAAGATCGGCACTCTTGTTGCTTATATCTTCTTCAACGTTTTCGTACTTTATTCCCTTCATATCCAAAGCGATTTTCACTCTGCAAACGTATAGACTTCTTGCATAGCCATACAACTTCAGTTCATCCGTCATTTTCAATGAACTGGTTAAATAAGCAACACTTAAATATAGAGTAGGGTTCCAAAATGATTTGTGTATGAGTCATATAAATACCATATGTAGTTGTTTAGGTAAAAGGTATACGCATAATGCATGCGCACATTAGATAATGATTAGTTGGTTAAATAAGCAACACTTGCTCCCTGCACCAACTTCATAAAATAATGTCCTCGTAAAAAGTTTTCTATATTATGTAACAGAAGGTTACAAAAAGTTTATAAATTAAAAAACTGGGTCACCTCTTCGAAGTCTTGTTTATATTTTAAAATATTCATAGTTTATAAAAAATGCGAGGTGATATTCTCACGGCTCCAACTTATAAATTCAAGGCAATTGGATGTATGATTACAACAATACCCTTACAAATTTATCTACCCATTTTTCATCAAAATCACATTTAGATATTCATGTTTCCTTAATCGTACCTCTTCCAACTTAATTTATCACCACCATTTTCTACACCATTGTCGTTTATGCCACTTATATCCTAACTGTAACATTATAATTGAATTATAGTTGTCATGTATGATAATACTGACAAAACATTCACAATTGCAAAACTAATTTGTGATGTTTCAAATACTGTAGTTGATTCATTTGCGTGATCAAGATTTGTCAATAGTAATCGTGATATTTTTAGCTCTATGAATTCTATCAAAATAGGTTAAATATGTTGGTAACTAGTGATAGTGTAATATGTATGTGCAACTGTGAAAGGAGGTTTGCTTCATCGCCTCATCAAAACACATGATAACTTGCTTGAAAATGTAAGGGAAAATTCTTTTAAAACGTACCATACTTGTCCAAAAAATCACTTTTGAGTAGCGAACTTTTTTTTTTCCTGGGTTACTAAACTTTCATTTTTGGCCTCTTTTACGCATTTTGGAACGTTTTTATGACATTTTTGCCCCCGGATTTCCAAAAATTTGTGGGGCAAAAACGTCCCAAAATGTGTAAAAGAGGCCAAAAAATGAAAGTTTAGTAACCCAATAAGGAAAAAAAAAAGTTCGCTACTCAAAAGTGATTTTTTAGACAAGTATGGTACGTTTTAAAAGAATTTTCCCAAAATGTAATGTTGGTTCTGAACTTTGCTTAATGAATTCAAAACCCACTCACTAATTACCACGAGTATATGATGTTTGTGTGTTGTAATTTACAAAGGATTATTTGCATGCATGTATATATGGTTTTCTGACTTTTCTCTCATGTTGTTTATCTTAATTAAGAACAACATATAACAACTAAATTTTTTATTGAATTATCAAGCAAAAAACTATACTCACTTGTGCCGTGATTTTATTAAATAGAGACTATGAAGTAGCCATGGGCGTAAATAATGATGTACTGAATTAACGGAAGTGATGGCTAAATAACCGTACGAGGATGTTGGTTGTATCTTGTGAATAGATAGATAAAATCTGAGGGTATTATTGTAATCTCACCTCCAATTGCCTTGAATTTATAAGTTGGAGCCGTGAGAATATCACCTCCCATAAAAAATGGATCACCTAAATGGTTGAAATCTTTTAATTATCATATTTATAATTTGTTTGGTGAATCTTTTTCTTGATAGAGTCGATTAACACTAGTGCAATCGACGTTTTCGGCGTCGACTTTTTATCCCCTCTCCCGTCGACATGTCAACGGGATGATATGTTCCCGTCGACAAGACGACGGCCCCAGCTTGTCGTGGATGTCTCGTCGGGAACGACTATCCCGTCGACAATGCCCGTCGACTAGGTGGGTCCCACATGGTTTTTCAGTCAAAGATTTTTGTGTTCCGACGTTATATTCCCGTCGACATGTCGACGGGATAATGTTGCTAATTATTTAACTAATTAAAATTTGTTAATTGTTTTAAAATCATCCCGTCGACATGTCGACGGGACTCTTTCATCAAAGTCAACAACCTGGTCAACTTTTTTGTTATTATGCCGTCTCGACATGTCGACGGTATCATACTGGTATGCTGCTAACAGCAAGCTGCATACCAGCAAAATTCCAGATTTTTTCCGGAAAATTTTTCGAAAAAAATCTACCAAAACCTGTAACCAACCAGAACCTTTAACCAACCAATTTTAACATGTCCTAAACACATACAACTCGACATCGGCTAAAACACTTGCAAATTATCGCTAAACACCCTCAAAATGCATTAAAACATATAAAGTCTACAAAACGGGGTGGGGTAATATCTAAACCTAGCTGCCATATCAACAAATGTTTCAATATCCGCGATGTTCAAGTCGCCAAAAGGTTAAACCACACAATACTAACATAAGGGTCACCAAAACATTGTTTCAAACATAAGTACAACACAAAATAACCCAAGTTTGTACCTCTACATCCCCAAATCACTCATCATCACCAGAACCATCCTCAGAACCATCCTCATCGTCTCTGCCACTCCCGCTCCCTCCAGCTGAGCCACTACCTCCAGCGCCAGACCCACTTCCCGAGCCATCAACGTGCTGAGATGCCACCTGACTAAGATACTCGTGCCATCGCGGGTTGGACGACATAAAACCTGTCAACGTATCGAGCGTCTCCTTCATGGACTTACGTTCTTGTTCATCTTTCCGCATCTTCTTTTCGGCCTCAGCAAGCTTTTTCGTCAAGTCGGCTATATCTGAAAACGAAATAATCAAAATTTGAAAACAACTATTGCAATACTTAATTTGAGTCATGATCGAGTAATCTAAAATTACTATATTATCACACTGTACATACCTGGAGGTGGAGGCGGGGTGTATGTTAACTCTGGCCTGCTCTCCCCGGCTAGCACCCTACCCCGTCCGGCTATGTGGCCCCGCTGCTTGCCCTTAAGAACCATAGCAAGTATCTGCTTCCCCGTGTACGCCACCCCTTCAGGCGTATCCGCTCCCAAATCTCTCAGCCGAACCATCTCCTCCTATTTAGTTGAAAAAAATTGAGAAAATTAATATATATGTCGGGTTAATTACAAGATTATGTTTCAATGAATCATTAAAGTGCGTATTTGGGGAAATAAATAAATAAATAATAAATTAAAAAAATGATACTTACATACTGAACCCGAGCCTCATCCTGCAACCAATTCCCATCCTTGTCGCAATGTGTGTCGTAATAGCTCTGGATGAGTGACGGGTACTGCTTGTCCTTGCTTGTCTGAAACTGTATATACACATGCATATAAGATGAAACAAATTAAAAATGACAAATCAAACACTATATATAATTTAATTAAACTTAAATACTTTTATAAAATTAAAATTAATTACTTTTATATAATTAAAATTTTTAATTAATATATAATTAAAATTAAATAATTTTATAAAAATAAAATACTTTTATAAAAATAAAATGTGTCTTACATATTCGTGGCGAATAGCGGCCAATGACTTGGAACCTTGGCGACTGTACACCTTATTCTTCTTTCGGTTCTCCTTGTTCACCGCAGCTCGCTTCATGTTTCTCTCATTCATGTAAAACTTGATGTGCTTCTCCCACACGGACGGCTCGACGTTCGGAGGAGGGTTTCTTCGTATCTGATCCACCGCCGGAGCCCCACCCTGCAGCGTAAAGTAAGTCTTCTTCATGGCGCCCTTGTTGTCGGAGTAGACCTTAGCAATATACGCATTGATGCCCTTCCGAATACGTCTCCAATTGGGGTTGCGCATGTGGGTCTGCAAGTCAAAGAATTCATGCAATCAAATATAGTTAATATTAACATAAAGACATAGTGAGTATATGTCTTCTGATCTGCCGTCTCGAACTCGATCGACTGCGGGCCCGATCTTTCCACGGCTTTCCTGAGCTCTACGTTCTTGTTGGCTTGACGGGTCTGTGGCCTGCCGCCATCCCGACCTCCACCCCTGCCTCCACCTCGTCTCGCCCTACCTCCTCGTCGAGGTTGTTGTGACGATCCTACAATTGAATTGAGTGAAAACGTTATAAAATAACAAGTAACAAAATTCAAATTATCAAGTTTAAGTTTCTTACTACTGCGGTGACCGCTCTGATTCGGACGAAAAGGGGGTGGTGGGTCATCGGCACCGTCACCACCGTGACCGCGCGCTGCTGCTGCCATCTGTAAAAGTACAAGTTGAATTAACATATAGAAATTCAAAAACAAATTAACATAAGCATGCACACATTCAAATACATACACATTCAAAATAAAAATACACATTTAAAAAATCCATAACAATTTCATTCAAATAAGTGTCGTTTTACAAGTTACAATTTAAGATCAATCTGCTACATCTACATCACTATCATAAACACCATCAGTCGCATCTTCAACTTCATCATCGGAATTGTCTGCATCAGAATCTACTAAATCATAAGGATCGTCGTCTTCATCATCAATAAATTCATCGTCGTCATCAACATGAATGATTGGTGGTGGTGCCTCAACTAACGTTGATTGACCATCGATATTTAAGGGGGACAATTCCAAAGCATTCAAATTAGCAGATAGTTGGAGATTAGATGAGTTGTTGCCATGTATCACATCATCATCGTCTTCTACCACGATGACATCCCATGTTGTATTGTGATTCACTTCTTGGACGACCTTCCAATGGAGTGGTCGTCTGGCAGGATCTTCAAGGTAGAAGACTTGTTTTGCTTGTGTTGCTAGAATGTAAGGTTGATCTTCAAACGCTGTGCTACATGCCCAAATTTGTGTCATGTTGTTTCTAGTGTTATAACGTTCGACTCTACCTCTTTTGGCTAAGTCGAACCACTTAACTCGAAACAACACTACTTTGAACTGGGTATACGAAAACTCAAGAATTCCTTCTAGCTGACCATAATACATTTCTCCCGGCTTCTCGCCAGGTGAACAAATTCCACTGTTCTGAGTTGTACGTTTTACATCGCGGTTGTGTACCACAAACTTCACACCATTGACTACGCAAGAGTTGACTGAGGTTGCGGTCGATGATGGTCCACAAGCCAAAGCGAATAAGTCGGGAGTACATCTTGGGTCATTGGCTGTGTAAAGATTACCGATCTATGAACAAAGATAAGAATAAATAGAGATGAGTAATATTGTAACACCCCCAACTCAAATACGGCAGCTATCATGCTGGGGGTATTACGCAAATAGAAACCAGGCACATTTATAGCTAACAACCACAACACGGGACGTTTATAAATGTTGCAAAACATATCATTCGAATTACAAACCATTTAGAGTACAAGGACTCTTAAGTCAAAGTAGCAGCGGAAAAAGTAAATAGAGTTTGCAACGGAAAATAAACAAAATTTAGCAGCGGAAGTAACAAAAGACACAAAAAGGTTTTACGAATGACATGCAAATAAAGATAGAAAGATAGTAAAGCTGCCTTGACAGAAATGCCTCTTCAGCCTTAGCCACTCCACCATGCCCCAAGTATCAAGCTTCAAAGCTAATTATTAACATCATTAGTACCTGAAACACATGCTTAAAAAGTCAACACAAAGGTTGAGTGTAATCCATAGGTTTAAATAATAAGGTTGAGCACAAGGTTTTAATCATAAGATATGAGCAACATATGCAAATATCAGGTAATCAAGGTAACAACCAATGTATAGAGGCATCCCTGTGCATATAACATTGTTGATGATGCTAAGCTCATGACACGCAAAATGTTAACCAACAATCATAGTATCAATATAACCGCGGAATTTCATAATATAATAGTGCCCCCAAGGCTGAGTACTTGCCAATTACCCGGCAAAATCGAATATAGTACACCACAATTTGCCTATCCAGCAAAAGGAGTGGCAGGGTCAATTCCTATAGGCCTATATCCCTATATTGGCGCTCACTCGCAATTGATTAATGGTTCATGATTTGAGGGTCTTGCAATGGCAAGGTAAAGCTACTTAGCACATCGTCAGGAAAGCATACCAATCAGGAAAAGCATACCAAAAATACTTGTGCTCAGAAAATATTTAAAGCATGTATCTCACCCCATGGGTTTATAAACATTTAAAAGATAAAAGTGGGGCTATGAATCACACCTTAACAATAGCAGGAAACGAGATATATCAACCAATCAAATAATGCGTCACAGCAAATAATCCTCAGCACAACCTAAGCAATATAAATATCATTACTCAGCAATGGTACTCGAATATTCCAATAAACAATGCTTGAATAAAGTTTTATAAAAGACAATGGCATTTGAAAGAAAATAGTTTTCAAAAAGTCTCGTGTGGGTGACGAGAAAGATAAAAAGAATATGTCGGCGAAATGACCAAGTACGCAAGAAAAGACGAAAGAATATCTCGAAGAAAAGAAGTCGAAGTCAAATGGATACAAATGCAAATGAACAATCAATACAATAATACTAGTTTCGGCTCTTTACCCATTTTCCCAAAATAACGTTGAAATAAAAGGGTTTTGAAATAAATAGTAGTTTGTAAAATAGTTTGAAGTTTATAAAGAATTTTACAAAATTTCGGCATGACCTGCCCGTTCATAGAACATTTCCCGAGTCAACGACTCTTTTTATTTTAAACAACGCTAATATTTTATAAATAATAATATGATTGGATATATCATTCACGTAGTCTATTAGTTGTATAGGTTTATCGACCATTTTGTATTGTTCGGGTTCCAGGTACGTTAAGATCTTTAAGGGCCTAACGTACCCTACCGTCTCGTGTACTAAAGGGTCCATAAGTCCAAATAACCATAGCCGCAAATCCAATACGTCCAATTCAAGCTCACAATATAACATCACAATATAATAATACGGTTCCAAGTCCGATGTCCAAATCCCTTCACTAAAACAAAAGTATTTTAGGTTTCATATTTATTAGTCCGGTTTATATAAACGTTAGCCGAAACAAGTACCAAACTATATAACTACAAACAATAATCCATAAAATCCACAAAAGTCACCAAGTCACACCGGGTCAACCCGGCATTGACTGGTCAACTGTTGGTCAAAAAGGGGGCCCACACGAGTCAACATATACCAACTTCATCAATAAATCACATTAAGTAATCCAATAATAATTAAATAACTAAAACAAAACAAATATAACTTATATATATACATATATATATATATATATATATTTCGATATGTATAAAATAAATAAATTAATTAAAAGTAATAATTTTTATAATTAAATATTTTCGGAATAAATAAAAAAAATTTGTTTTTATTTTAAATAATTTTCAGATAAATAAATAAATAATAAAATAATTTTTATAAAATTATTTTCGGATAATAAATAAAATATATAAAAATTTATGAAAATTTTCGGATTAAATAAAATAAATTCGGATTTATTATTTTTAATAAATAAAAACACGAAAATAATATTATTAATATTTTTAAGGTTTTTAAATAAATAAATAAAAATAAATACGAAATAAATAAATAAATAAATAAATAAAATAACAAAAATACAAAGGGTGCGTTTGGGTGGTTACCGAGCAAGAAAAGAAAGAAAAGAAAGTGAGAAAAGTGGTGGTGGCTCACGGTGGGGGAGCGGCGGTGGTGGTGGTTCGGGGTGTTTGGGGTGGTTTTGATTAAATCGGCCTGTACTTTTGGAACGAGCACGTCCCGATCTACAAAATATAAAAAGTTGGGTTTTATGGGTGGCCGGAATATTTTCCGGTGGCTGGAATTTGGCCGGCGGTGGGGTGTTGGGGTGGTCGGTCAGCCAGAAAAAGAAAGGGGAAGGGGAGAGAGAGAGAGAGAGAGAGAGAATTTGTGATGTGTGTGTGTGTTTTTTATATGAGAAATGAAAGAAAATGGGGTGTTTATGGGTATTTATACTTGGTTAAAAGTATAGGGTGGGTTTTGATATTAATGAAAGTATAGGGTGAAAGGAAATGAATAACCAAAGGTCCAAAACTGTCAACATAGTTAAACTTCTCACGAAAACGCTCCGGGGCTCAAACGACATAGCAAACGGACTCGAAAATTCACGAAACTTGCGCCATTGTTCACGAAATAATT
>LBNU01016635.1:235871-253346 GCA_014162995.1 Artemisia annua | reverse complement strand
ACCAGTGACAACATTCGGATCTTGGTGTTGCTCTCCATTCCCCATCACATACACTCTACCTCGAGCATTTCCATTTCCTTTTCTAGCATTCTTCGGGCAATGGCTCCTATAGTGTCCACGCTCTCCACATCAAAAACAAGTAACCACAGGCTGAGCATTCGCTCCTGTTGCCACAACCTTGCTTTTACAAAACCTCGCAATATGACCAACTTTCTGACACTTCGTACATCTCACAGCACACGGCCCAGTATGGTGCTTCTAACACTTGCCACAACGAGTTTGCTGCCCAGCATTCACTCCTCCTTGTGCTGGTGCGGCCACAAAAGCTTTAACAGTCTCTTGTCTCCTATTCTGTTGGTGGTGGTGATTGTTGTTACGATACTGATTGTTGTTGTTGTTGCGGTAGTTGAAGTTGTTGTTCCTTCGTTTATCTTCCCATTTCCTCTTGTTGTCAAATTGATTTCCTTTCTGAACAGCACCATGCTTAATCACTTGATCCATAAGGCGCTCAGCCATGCTAATAGTATCATCCAAAGTCTCAGCATTGTAGGATGTCACATGTCCTTGGATACTTGCGGGTAATCCTCCAATGAACTTCTCAAGCAACTTCTCATTATCTGGCACCATGTGAGCACAAAATACTACCAGGAGTTGAAAGTATTGTACGTGCAAAGATAAACTACTAGTGCGTCATAATTCTATCAATCAGTACCAATGTACAACATTTAAGTATCTGATTAATGTAACAAAATCATATCGCATGACAGATAACACCACGGGATATCTTGTCTCAAACGACTCATCGAAGCTCTGAGCTCTGACGGAGTAACACGAGCTGCTGTCGAAGACTCACCAATCTCTTACGTCGTCGGAACCTCAGTCTCAAGCGCATATCCTAATGCCACAGACGTATCCGACTCGTAAGTCACATCCGAAATCACAGGCGAAGGTGGCATAGGAGGAACATCCTGATCCTCATCCATAAACTCCTCGTCATCCTCCTCCTCATCATCATCACTATCATCCTCATCATCATCATCAATACCAACTTCATCCTCTAAACCTACCTTATCGTCCAAACCAACATCATCCTCTAAACCTACCTCATCTCCTAATAGCAATGGGTCAACAACTGGTGGGACTGGGACAGACATTATACTCTACAAGAGCATAGGGAAGGTGTAAAAACACTAGCCAAATTTTCGCGGAAAACATTTTATAAGCCAAAGCATAATAGTGGAGAAGTTCCAAACCAAATCATAATATCAAAGCATGTATATATAAAGTTTAAATAAATACCAGGGCGCGAAGTGGCATGAAGAGCTAGCGGCTTTCTGTCTCAAAACATTTTGACTCCAGGAAAAAGTTTATAGTCGAGTGCGAGCTCGTTCTCTATAAACGTTGGCTCTGATACCATTCTGTAACACCCCCAACTCAAATACGACAGCTATCATGCTGGGGGTATTACACAAATAGAAACCAGGCACATTTATAGCTAACGACCACAACACGGGACGTTTATAAATGTTGCAAAACATATCATTCGAATTACAAACCATTTAGAGTACAAGGACTCTTAAGTCAAAGTAGCAGCGGAAAAAGTAAATAGAGTTTGCAACGGAAAATAAACAAAATTTAGCAGCGGAAGTAACAAAAGACACAAAAAGGTTTTACGAATGACATGCAAATAAAGATAGAAAGATAGTAAAGCTGCCTTGACAGAAATGCCTCTTCAGCCTTAGCCACTCCACCATGCCCCAAGTATCAAGCTTCAAAGCTAATTATTAACATCATTAGTACCTGAAACACATGCTTAAAAAGTCAACACAAAGGTTGAGTGTAATCCATAGGTTTAAATAATAAGGTTGAGCACAAGGTTTTAATCATAAGATATGAGCAACATATGCAAATATCGGGTAATCAAGGTAACAACCAATGTATAGAGGCATCCCTGTGCATATAACATTGTTGATGATGCTAAGCTCATGACACGCAAAACGTTAACCAACAATCATAGTATCAATATAACCGCGGAATTTCATAATATAATAGTGCCCCCAAGGCCGAGTACTTGCCAATTACCCGGCAAAATCGAATATAGTACACCACAATTTGCCTATCCAGCAAAAGGAGTGGGAGGGTCAATTCCTATAGGCCTATATCCCTATATTCGCGCTCACTCGCAAGTGATTAATGGTTCATGATCTGAGGGTCTTGCAATGGAAAGGTAAAGCTACTTAGCACATCGTCAGGAAAGCATACCAATCAGGATAAGCATACCAAAAATACTTGTGCTCAGAAAACATTTAAAGCATGTATCTCACCCCATGGGTTTATAAACATTTAAAAGATAAAAGTGGGGCTATGAATCACACCTTAACAATAGCAGGAAACGAGATATATCAACCAATCAAATAATGCGTCACAGCAAATAATCCTCAGCACAACTTAAGCAATATAAATATCATTACTCAGCAATGGTACTCGAATATTCCAGTAGACAATGCTTGAATAAAGTTTTATAAAAGACAATGGCATTTGAAAGAAAATAGTTTTCAAAAAGTCTCGTGTGGGTGACGAGAAAGGTAAAAAGAATATGTCGGCGAAATGACCAAGTACGCAAGAAAAGACGAAAGAATATCTCGAAGAAAAGAAGTCGAAGTGAAATGGATACAAATGCAAATGAACAATTAATACAATAATACTAGTTTCGGCTCTTTACCCATTTCCCAAAATAACGTTGAAATAAAAGGGTTTTGAAATAAATAGTAGTTGGTAAAATAGTTTGAAGTTTATAAAGAATTTTACAAAATTTCGGCATGACCTGCCCGTTCATAGAACATTTCCCGAGTCAACGACTCTTTTTATTTTAAACAACGCTAATATTTTATAAATAATAATATGATTGGATATATCATTCACGTAGTCCATTAGTTGTATAGGTTTATCGATCATTTTGTATTGTTCGGGTTCCAGGTACGTTAAGATGTTTAAGGGCCTAACGTACCCTACCGTCTTGTGTACTAAAGGGTCCATAAGTCCAAATAACCATAGCCGCAAATCCAATACGTCCAATTCAAGTTCACAATATAATATCACAATATAATAATACGGATCCAAGTCCGATGTCCAAATCCCTTCACTAAAACAAAAGTATATAGGTTTCATATTTATTAGTCCGGTTTATATAAACGTTAGCCGAAACAAGTACCAAACTATATAACTACAAACAATAATCCATAAAATCCACAAAAGTCACCAAGTCACACCGGGTCAACCCGGCGTTGACTGGTCAACTGTTGGTCAAAAAGGGGGCCCACACGAGTCAACATATACCAACTTCATCAATAAATCACATTAAGTAATCCAATAATAATTAAATAACTAAAACAAAACAAATATAACTCATATATATACATATATATATATATATATATATTTCGATATGTATAAAATAAATAAATTAATTAAAAGTAATAATTTTTATAATTAAATATTTTCGGAATAAATAAANTAGGTTTCATATTTATTAGTCCGGTTTATATAAACGTTAGCCGAAACAAGTACCAAACTATATAACTACAAACAATAATCCATAAAATCCACAAAAGTCACCAAGTCACACCGGGTCAACCCGGCGTTGACTGGTCAACTGTTGGTCAAAAAGGGGGCCCACACGAGTCAACATATACCAACTTCATCAATAAATCACATTAAGTAATCCAATAATAATTAAATAACTAAAACAAAACAAATATAACTCATATATATACATATATATATATATATATATATATATATATATATATATATATATATATATATATATATATATATAAAATAAAAATATAAATTATAAATAATAATTTTTATAAATAAATATTTTTGGAATAAATAAAAAAATATGTTTTTATTTTAAATAATTTTCGGATAAATAAATAAATAATAAAATAATTTTTATAAAATTATTTTCGGATAATAAATAAAATATATAAAAATTTATGAAAATTTTTGGATTAAATAAAATAAATTCGGATTTAGTATTTTTAATAAATAAAAATACGATAATAATATTATTAATATTTTTAAGGTTTTTAAATAAATAAATAAAAATAAATACGAAATAAATAAATAAATAAATAAATAAATAAATAAATAAATAAAATAACAAAAATACAAAGGGTGCGTTTGGGTGGTTACCGAGCAAGAAAAGAAAGAAAAGAAAGTGAGAAAAGTGGTGGTGGCTCACGGTGGGGGAGCGGCGGTGGTGGTGGTTCGGGGTGTTTGGGGTGGTTTTGATTAAATCGGCTTGTACTTTTGGAACGAGCACGTCCCGATCTACAAAATATAAAAAGTTGGGTTTTATGGGTGGCCGGAATATTTTCCGATGGCTGGAATTTGGCCGGCGGTGGGGTGTTGGGGTGGTCGGTCGGCCAGAAAAAGAAAGGGGAATGGGAGAGAAAGAGAGAGAGAATTTGTGATGTGTGTGTGTGTTTTTTATATGAGAAATGAAAGAAAATGGGGTGTTTATGGGTATTTATACTTGGTTAAAAGTATAGGATGGGTTTTGATATTAATGAAAGTATAGGGTGAAAGGAAATGAATAACCAAAGGTCCAAAACTGTCAACATAGTTAAACTTCTCACGAAAACGCTCCGGGGCTCAAACGACATAGAAAACGGACTCGAAAATTCACGAAACTTGCGCCATTGTTCACGAAATAATTTTTCCAATAAAATCAAGCATAAACTTCAGGGTTTTTCTCAAACTCAAAATAAATCAAATAATTTGGCAAATGCAATACAATTCGAGTTTTTCTAGGTTGTGCTGAGTCAATCAAGGAATAAATTCTCGTTTCCAAATATATCTCACGCTTCTCAAGCCCAATTTAACATGCATTAAAATTTTAAAAGTATCTCAGGTACGAAAATAGAAGTTTGGCTAGAAATAGGTTTTAGGAAAAGTACCAGGTGTTACAAATATAGTCGTTATTTATACAAGGAAATACATATAATAAGTTTACCTTCGACTCAAACCATCTAGAAAATTCTTGCTGCATGTCACTGTTAGCCTCGCTATTTTATAAAGATAACGTCACACATGTGAAATGGACTAGATATGTAGCAAGTAGTAACATTAGGGACTACTATTGGTCATTAGGCAAACTTATTATGTAATGAGCCTATAAATACCCCTCATGACTCTCCATGAGGGGTGTGGGAAATTGTGTATCATTTACTTTGTCATTAATAAAACCCTTTTTCTTCACCCTCTCTCTACTTTCTCTCTCTAGAAAAGATGAATTCTTTCATCTTTAATCATCAACCTAGACCTCCCGAACCACATAAATCATACATACTTTCGGTCCTACAATTGGCATCAGAGCTATGGTGTTCATTTTAATGATTTTTGTGGTTCGTATGTCGTGTTTTTAAGCTGTTTGGTACCATATTTTTTGGATCTGGAAATTTTTTTTCCTTATCTTGTGTGGTAACAGCTTTTTACATTTGCTATGTATCTTTGGTCAAAAAGTCCCAAGCTTTCATATATTGTTTACATAACTGTTTTCAGTCCCATATAACAGTTTTTGTTATACAAATCTTATCTTTTGTGACTTTTTGTACCTAACGTGAATATTGTGGTCAATATTGGTCTACATACATGGTCTCAAAACTGCCAGAAAAAAATGGTCAAAAGTCATTGGAAACTGGGCAAAGAAGCTGGCCGAAATCTCATCGGAATAATCGCCGAAAAAATCAGAATTTCTTGTATAAGAAGTTCTCGATATGTACTTGTTTTCGAGAACACATGTAGTTTTCGAGAACACAATACCCCAAATTATCGAAATCACATTCTCGATAACTGGGATCTCGATAACCGTGTTCTCGATAAGCCATGTTCTCCATAAATCATCTTCTCGATAAGTTGAAAAAATTTCTCGATAAGTTACAAAAATTATCGAAATCTTTTTGAAAAAATTATCGAAATCTTTTTGTAAGAAAATTTTCGAAAACTAATGCAAAAGAAATGAAGATGAAGTGAAGAAGACATTTGACCACAAACCAAATACCAACAACACATAAAGACCTCAGGTTCAACTCATCTTCAGTCCAAGAATCTAAAATGAAAAAAAGGGAACGTGGAAGATAAAGAACATCACAGCCTCGAAAAATCCAAACCACAATCAATCACAACTATCCTAAACTCATCTCATCCTACACAACTCGGGATCTCAGATTTATTTCTTTCGTAATTATCAAAGTTATATCAAACCTTTTGGTGGTCAAACATACGAAAGAATTAAACCCATCATCGATCTATAATTGTGAAGCCTAGCTTCATTTTATGTTCGAAACAGAAAGATAAACAAAATAACAAAGATGTTATCTCTTTTTTCTTTGGTTCGTTATATGACACAACAACAACAACTTAAACATCAAACCTACCCGAGACCCAAGTTGGATCTTGAAGCAATCTTGATTCGTATGGAACAACAACGAAATCACATCATACGGTTTGTTTGTGTCAGATTTGATGCTGGAGAACATTGTTTTGATCGGATTAGATGATTCTTGATGGGAATGAGATCTGATTTGGGAGAGATATTAGGAGAAGGGGGGGGACAAAATAAGATGTGTGTTTTAGGGTTAGGACTGAGATGGATTTAGGGTACTATATCTTTAACCGGGTATAATTTTTTTGATGTACCCAGTGCTTTCCTTTTGGATCGGGTATCACTTTCTCGTGGGCTGAATATAGATGTGGATTGTGCTATCTTTTTCTTTATTGGGCTTCAGTGTTTAATTAAATGGACTGAAATGATGGGACGCTTATAATGCAAACGGAAATTTGTTATTCGAATGATTTTTTTTGGTTATAAAAATATTGGATACAAATTTTTGTTAATATGTGGTATAATGAGTGGTATATTGGTCATATCATATTTTCACGGGGATACATAGTTCACGGCTAGAATTGTTTCGGTTTGACACAAATGACTACGTGGTTTTTGCACAGTATTATTGATTTGCCTTTGAAGTGGCGTTTCAAAAGGTGTACTTATTTATCTCAAAGTCTAGGGGAGGATGGATGCATGAATTTCGTAGATACTTGTTTGAGCATTCATGTGATAGTGACGAAGACTTGGTTATCTAGTTTTCATAGGTCAAGGGGTGGACGGACGAAGACCTAGTTAACTATCACTTAAAGGAGTTACATTGTAGTGCTCAGTGTCACACGAAGTTGTGGATAGTCAAGAGGTGATGTACGTCTTATACTTGATGGTTGGTTGGTTGAAGAGTATAGAGTACATAGGGATTCGATGGTATGCGAACTCTCTACGCCGTTCTTAGTCACACCATCGTATAAGATTAAGTCACAAGATGGGGTGTTTACTTCATTTTCAAGTTGGTCATATCGGGCTGTCTCCATATGTTGTCATTACTATTAGCCGGTGAATTCAAAGGAGGTTCGTTTAAAGGTTGATTTGAGAGAATAGTATTGAGAGTATACTTTTGTGACATATACTCAAAAATTATGCTTTCATGGTTTATATATATTGCATCAGAAGTGTAAAGTACAGGTAATTGAATGGCATGTACACCAGATTATGATGATTCCGATAACTCGCAACCATCAGGAGGGAGAAGAACATGCCAAAAGAAGTAGTGTTTCGTCTTCAGTACGTTGGTTGATCAAGTGAATTGTGCTTAATGTACCAAGTATGTGTATGTGTTCATCGGAGCTTATTACCAACCTTCTGTGTAATACTATGTGAGTTATGTTGTAATGATGCTCCCAGAACGACAACCATGGTGCAAACTCATTAGTATCTACTTTATCCGCTGCGAGATGAAAGAGGTTGTCAGTTCAGGAGGGAGCAGAAGAAAGAAAAAAAGGCTCACTAGTTAGGAGGGAGTAATAACCTAACTAGACCATTACAGTTGAAGTTCAGAGCTACAAAGACCTTTGTCGTCAGTGTCAAAGATCAAACGCCGAGATCGTCGAAAGAGAGAACTTCAAGTCTGCCTCAATATCTAGACTACAGAGACTCTGCGCTTCAACACCATCAACATAGTTTACTATTGTTGTAATTTTACATTGTTAATGTATTTATAGGTCTCATTGTAACCATTCACGTGTGACGATATCTTGGAGGGAGATTGTTAGCCTCACTATTTTATAAAGATAACGTCACACATGTGAAATGGACTAGATATGTAGCAAGTAGTAACATTAGGGACTACTATTGGTCATTAGGCAAACTTATTATGTAATGAGCCTATAAATACCCCTCATGACTCTCCGTGAGGGGTGTGGGAAATTGTGTATCAATTACTTTGTCATTAATAAAATCCTTTTTCTTCACCCTCTCTCTACTTTCTCTCTCTAGAAAAGATGAATTCTTTCATCTTTAATCATCAACCTAGACCTCCCGAACCACATAAATCATACACACTTTCGGTCCTACAGTCACTTTCAGGACGTTCACTGAAAATGTTCATGATATTAGAATTAATCAAAAAGATAACTTGGGAAACAGAAATTTCAAAATAAAAACGCGTACCTCTGGAACTCGTTCATGTACGCGTCGATCTCAGGACTGTTGTGAAGTACATACCATATCACTTTCTTCATTTCTGGGAGACCTAACCAAATAATTGTCTCTTTACCAGACTTTTTACATAGTGATCGAAACACCTGGAAATCACTTGTTGGGCGAGGACAGCCCTAGAAATCTCACATTGTGTTGTGTTATCTTCTACAGGCAGAGGATCGGGTTCACCGTGATCGAGCCATTGTGTATAAGTTGGATCCCACCCATATTGGCCTATGTGGCTTTTAAGCAACTCGAGAGATACCCATGGAACATTACAACAAATACGACATGGACATTTATGTTTTCGTAACTATTCAATAACGACTTGCAATGTTCAATGAATGCGGCAAGACCATCAAAAAACTCTCTTGAAATAAGATTGTCCAAACGGGTCCAACTCTTATCAAGTATCATAACTGCATTTTGTTTTGTTCAACTATTAATTATTACACATTCAAAATATTCGACACATTAACACATATAACCGTGGAATTATTACGAGTTGTTTTGTTCACCTAGTGCAACTATGGAAGGCAATCCTAACCCACTCTTTGAATGATTCGTCTCATATATGGATGCGTATAATTGATTTACTATTTGAGAAAATTTTGGCAGCATTTCCCCTCAACTCCCCAAATATGTGCATTAAAGACATATTCGCAGGAGTAGAGGAGAAATACTGTCGAAATCATCTCAAATAGTAAATCAATTATACGCATCCATATCCTAGATGAGACAAAACATTCAAAAAGCAGTCCCAAACAGGGGACTTTCCGAAATTAATTTCGGACGGGTTTTCTATAGGATGATTAACTTCGGACGGGGAATTTCCGAAATTAATCACTAAAATCCTAAAACATTCACAAAATTCTAACAATAACACACAAAGCATATATTTTAAGTTAAACAATTAATAGAATATAAACAATTGTTTGGTTTTCGGCTTATGTTTCATAAGCTTATTTTTTGTGACTTCTTTTTGAAACTATTTGGTTTATATAAGTTTATCATGTCATGATAAGCTTATGTAAGGTAAAAAGTTTCAAAATAAGCCATAAAAATTTAGCATAAGATACATAAGCCGAGAACCAAACAAGCCATAAGCCCGTTATATAAGCCGAAACAAACACACTCTAAAATCACATTCACAAATCCACTAACAATCACACAAATTCATATTTTTTCATAAGTACTAGCAATCACATATATACACAAATTCACTTTTTTCTTAACCGATTTACAATTTATATGCCGTAGAGATGGAAATCAAATAGATTTTTTTTCTTTCTTTTACTAGTTTATCACTTTTTTCATAAGTACTAACCAAACGCTATGTTACTTAAAAATGTGTTACACTAAACTACTAACCAAACGCAAGCACTAAACTTCTAACCAAACTCAACGGGATACTAAACTACTTAATCAGATTACTAAAATCACAAACATATATAAAAATAATAATACAACAAAGCATAAAAATGAAAAAAACAAAACGGATATGTAAACAACATACTGTCGGGCTCGGTACGTGGTCTGTGGTCTCTCGGGCTCGGGCGTGGGCTGTGGTCTATGGTCTCTCGGGCTGTACGTGGTCTCGGGCTGCGGGCTGCGGGCTCAGGCTATATTAAAAGAGAACATGTGTGATATATCAATAGTTTTAAAAAAACTGTTGTCGGCGACATGTCGTCGGGATACCAAAAGTTAATAAAAAAAATAAAACGAGGTACATTACCTATACGTCTTGTTTGTCTCGGCTCTCACCCTCGGCACTCGCTCTCGCTCTCGGCTATCACAGCTTCATTGCTCTCGGCTGCATAAAAAAAATTAACAACAATTAAATTAACAATAACATTTACAATTAAATTAACCATTAGCATTAACAATTAAATTAACCATATCATTGCTATGGACAGTTGAAGAATAAGAAGACGGGGTTGAGAAGAAGAAGAATTAAACAAGATGAGTTGAGGAAAGAATTAATGGAGAAAAGGATGAAGAAAAGTGCACAGCGGTGCTCGTGTGGTGGTGTTGGGGGAGCTGTGGTGGAGCAGTGGTGGAGGAGGTGGAGCTGTGATGTCGGAGTTGGTGTGGTGACGGTGTGGTGGAGGAGGTGGAGCTGTGGTTGTGGAGTACAGGAGGTGGTGTGGTCGGGGAGGTGGTGGTTGTGGAGCTAGTATCGCCGGCGAGAGGATGGAGATGAAAAAGTTGTAAAACTTTTTTTTTGTCTAAGTGTTTGACCTAGATCTGTTTTCTTATAACTTTTACTTATGCAGTCGACATGTCAACGGGAATGTAAAGCAATTTTGTCGTTTCCACTTTGGCGGGATGTTATGAAATTTTCGTGAAATTTTGGCGCTTATATTCCCGTGGACATGTCCACGGTATTATAAAAACTTAATAATTTTTATATAATTAAAAATGTTTGTATATTTTAAATACTTTTATAAAATAATTAAAAAAAGTTTATAAAATTAAAAAAAATAACAAGTTAAATTTATAATTAATTACTTTTATATAATTAAAAAAATATTTATTATAAATTCTTTTAATTAAAATTTTATTAAAATTACTTTTATATATTAAAATTACTTTTATATATTAAAATTAAATACTTTATATATTAATTACTTTAACATAATATTTAATATAAATACTTTTATAAAATAAAAAAAATATATTAAAAAAAATAGTTTTATAAAATTAAACCCCAACCATTAGATAACCTCGAGATCACAACCTGTCAAAATTCAAGTCTTGTATCATTGACGAACGAGTCGATCGATGCTATGGTTATACACGAGATGTTAAACGGATGAGTCGAAATGTTATGGTTATACACGAGATGTTAAACGAACGAGTCGAGATGATATGGTTATACACGAGTTGTTAAACGAACTTCACGAGATGCTATTGTTATACACGAGATGTTAAACGAACGAGTCGAGATGATATGGTTATACACGAGAATGTTGGCACCAAAATTTCCCACCAAAATTTTCCCACCTAACAACTTATCCTCACAATATAAGCACACACACACACACTCATACTCATCTAACTAATAAAGACTCACACACACACTCATCTCACTATATCTCTCTCTCTCTCTATCTCTCTCTAGCCCGTCTTCTTCTTAAACAAGCACTCGCTCCTCGATTTTCTGATAAGGGTCGCCGCCCACCCCCTTACCACACTTTCCACCTTCTTACCAGACCAAACGTTTAGAAAATAGAGAAAAAAAAGAACGAAAACCCATGACTCAACCATGAGCATTGTCCCATTCTCTCGTTGTTCGAAGTAGGAAGGTGGCTGCAGTTTCCGTTTTCCGGCGACGCCAGCAGTTTCCGGCCGACAGAATCTTTTTCTGGCCACCACCTTTTATCACCTCAACTTGTAGATCGGGCCACCCCGGTCACGATTCTACCACTCACAACCACTCAACCTCACAACCACAAACACACACTGTTATAATGGTGATCAAGATGGCGGAATTTGAAGCTTTTCCTTGTCCTTGTGGATGAGGAGACGTGATTCTGCGAGAATCGCGTAAACCTTACTCGCGTGGTAAACAATACCATTCGTGTCCATTATCGAAGGTGAACAATTACATACTTTTTCGTGTATTATATAAATAATTTGGTTAGTTGTTAAAAATAATAGTTTATACTCTTTAATAGGCTGGGACAACAGACTATGGATGTGACTTTTTTTTATGGAAGGAGTATCGACTCGCCAAAATGACCGGTTCTCTGGGAGCTTCAACATCAAGCGGTTATGGATCTGCTCCAACAAGGTGCTCAAACTGTCATGAAAAAGATCTTAGGGTAAACATGTTTGAGGCACAAAATCAGTTGCTACTCTCAAGAATAAGGATGCTGGAGGCAAAACTTGAAATGGCAACGTATCCCGACAACCACGACTACGCATGTCAGTCGGATGCAATACTCCGTGACCTTTTAGGTGACATGGATAAATTTCATATGTAGTACTGTTGTTGTTGCTGCTGTTATCGTTGTTGTTGTTGTTATCGTTGTTATTGTTGTTGTTGTTGTTGATGTTGTTTGCTGTTGTTGTTGATGTTATTGTTGTTGTTTAATAAAATGTTGTTGTTGTTGTGGTAACTGATGTTGAACGTCCTTTATATTTTAAATTCGTACGCATAAATAATAGAACTGAAGGAACAATATCACAATTATCAAACACGAAGGCAAACTGTTTATTTAAAACAAGCAAGAGTTCTCAACCACATGCATTTTCATACAGACTCAAACTAAACAACTCGACATCCAAACTAAACAACTCAAACTAAACAACTCGACAACCAAAAGAACAGATCAAACGAAACAACCCGTTTATTTTTTTTGCGGCTACTTCCCGCTTTGCTCGAACTCGCACCATCTTTTCCCTTCCTTGCTCTCATTTCCTTGATATGTGCAAATGTAGCTTCAAGATTTGTGATCCTATTTCCCATATTATCAATTTTGGTTTCCAACGTGCTTTCAGCTTCGTCGACACCTCTAACAGCAACAACTTAAGCTTCAGCAGCAGCTTGAGCTTCAGCAGCATCCAGCTCTTCCATGTACTCTTTGTAGTACGACTTTTTCCAACACCATTCGATAATCTTGTCTCTCATCCACGGTTCAACGTCCTTAAAAGAACCATATTCCTCATAAACTGCATGACCAAAAGTTAACATAACTTCATTAAAGAGGAGCTCGTGTGACAATATTTTTGAGTACTCCTCTTCAACTGTGCAACCACGCCAAGTCATGTGTGTCTTGTAAGAATTGACGATTGACTTATTTGTGAGAATCAAGAATGTATGTGTAAAATGAGACGAAAATGATTTTGTGAGAATGTAGATAGGTAAAAAAACGAGACGGGAATGATTTTGTGAGAATATATATAGGAAGAATTTTGGGGAGGTAATCCCGTCGACATGTCGACGGGAAAAAGCACGCGGGAAAAATCCCGCCATGTATATTGGCCACTAATTTAGCATATTTAATATTTACTTTATAATCCCGTCGACATGTCGATGGGACCGTTAAACCAAACACGTAATTAACGCTAATCAAAAGTTAATTACGTAATAATTCCTTTTTAATATTATCCCGTCGACATGTCGACGGGATTATAAAGGCGGGATAATTTCGCGCCCAAGTTTTGGCAATTATTGAGGTTGAATATTTTGACCATTATATTCCCGTCGACATGTCGACGGGAGCGTGTGCAATCAAGAAATTCAACGCAGCCTGGCTCGGTCAAGCGTGTTTTTTGTCGTTTTGTGCATTATGCCGTCGACATTGTGTCGACAGGATAGTTTTCGTCACCTGTTCTCCTATTTCTTGTAGTGTAAAGAAATGTAAATATTTTTTTCGTACTTTTTAATAAATATTTAATATGTTTATGGTCATTTTTTTCTTGAAGATTAGTTGGCTAAATATGTAAACGTTAAATATTACTCTCTATATATACTAGTTTCAGATTCTCGTGCACGTACGGAGATTTAGGTTTAATTTTGGCTAGATTATTTTGGGTTACAAACTCTAATGTTAGGATCTAAGTTTATCAATATTTATCAAGTCTCGGTTATTTCAGAACATGTAATAGGTTGCTATTATATTTGTTTACTTATGTTTAAACGTTTAGAGTCCAATAAGTATCCAATGGGCTTGAAGCCCACGTTTAGATCATGATAGGGAGGATAGGAGTGTTGCCCTACTCCTCACCTATAAATAGGACTCTATGTAAACATTATAACTGTTGGTTATTTCATTATCTTAAGAAAACTCTTGCACTTTTACCTTTCATATTGATCTAATCAACCAAACTCTATTTCTCATCTCATTTTTATCATTATCAATACTTGTGTTTACAATATGGTGACCTAACAAGTGGTATCAATCGCTAGAAGAAGGTGTATATTTTGTTTTTGTTTCCAACGAACCAAAAATTTTGTTTTTACTCGTTATTTTTTGCAAAAGCTTGCAACTTTCTTGTTCGTTTTGTGTTTCTATCACATCTTTGTCCTCAAACTTGTGTTACAAACTCAAACAACCAACAAAGTTTCAAATTTTTTTCAAAAAATTTAAGATTCGTATTTTTGTACTAGTTTTCGAAATCTTTGAGATTTTTGAAAAGTAGTTCAAGTTTGCAACTTTCTTTAAGATTTTATCATTTTAAGGTTAGCTGTACAAGAATCTTAGATTAAAAACGTGTTTTTGGCTTGCCTTTTACAAAAACAAAATCTGCCCAAAAGTGTACTTGTTTTCGAGAACCTTAAACCCCATTCTATCGAGAACTTTGTAATTTGCTCCAAAGGTGTTTCCGTTGCTTACTCAGTGCTTTTCTCTCTTGTATTCTAAGAAAACACTTCGACTCATTGGATATTGTCGAGCTTGTATAATCTAGATAATTTTGGATCACTTTTTTTCGAAAATTTGAAACTTTCGAGAACCTCACAAACTTTTCGAAATCATTATCTGTTTTCGAAATCTTTGGTGTTTTTCGAAATCTTTTCATAATCTTTCGAGAACTTTGCAAATTTCACTACTCTCAAAGATTTCGAAAATTTTTTCTTCAAAATTTCTCGATAACTTGTAAACTTTCGAGAACTTTGATACTTTTTCGAGAACTTTGGACTTTAACTGACTTTCGAGATATTCAACCTATAAAGTTTCGAGAACACACTTGGGAAAGTTTTCGAGAATTGGCATTGCACTTATACCTTCTACAAGATCCAATTACACATAAGTCTTTCATCATGTCTCAACTACCGTACTCAAACTCTCCTTATACTCCACGTAACAGTACCGACCCTCGTCATGTATTACACTTTGGTAATGAAACATATCCCCCTATGTTGTTACCTGGTAACTACACTCATTGGAAACGACTATTCTTAAAATGGGTTAACGGTCCTCCACAAGCTGATTTCATACTGAAATCCATTCTTCAAGGACCATATCAAATGAAATTCATTGCTGACTCAACTGGGTTCATTGAACTACAAACTAAAAACACTTTGACTGGTTCTGATCTAGCTCAATACGATGCTGATCAACAAGCTGTTTGGTACATCATACTCGGCCTTCCAAACTCCATCTACTCTAAAATGGACTTTGACGTTAGTGCTCATGATATGTGGAAACGTCTTGAATTCATGCATATGTCATACCATGAACTCCGAATGAATCAGCTACTACAGTCATGTCTCCAAAGAAAGTTCCTAAAAAGCATTCTCCCTGCTCCACCTATCACACTTCATAGTTATCTGGAATCGCCACTGACAAATCTAGTAAAGCTTGAAGATGATACTACGAATGTGGATAAGACATCTAGAAAATCTCATGGAAGTGCATATTATCTACAAGCATATCTCTCGGCACTTCACAATGAAGCACGCAACTCTTCTCCTGAGATTGATCACACAGTGTCTAACAACGCCTCTTATGCTTCTGTCAAGGATGACTTAGATGGAACTAATGCTATGCTACTGATGGCAGACACACAGGAACTCCAAGTAATTGATTCCAGTCCAATCTATGACACTGATGATCATTATCAGGTAGATGATTCTAATCCATGCCTGATCCATGACATTGGTTCTCCTTCTGCTTCTAGCTCAGACGAGGAACAAGTTGTTCAATCTGATTCTATGTTACCTACTCACGTAATTGATCAAATGTCCACAGTGGTATTATTTGATGATGATCCAATAAACCCAGATGTTACATTTGATAAATTACGCCCAATGCACATGATAACAATGATCAAATTGAACAACATGAACCTTTAACTGATTCAGACGCTGAATGGAGAATGTTACTTATGACTAGCCAAAATCAAAATATCCAGTGTCAAGCACTGAATGCAAAGTTGAGAGAAAAAAATGTGGCATTAACAAGGGCACTTGAGCATTGTAAATCACAACTCAATCATTTCAAAAATAAAGCAGATCATGAAACATGCTTAGATACTATACTTCAACATAACAACGATTTACAAAAGAAGCTAAGCATGTTAACTGATTCTACTTTATTTCAATACTATAAATCATTCACAAATGAAATTCAATCAATGGAACATGCTGTTGTTAAAAATTCTGAAATTACTGTTGCTAACTTTCTTTCCCCAGTTGCGAAAGAAAGAAGGGAAATGTTACAAACACAATTTTCTCCAAGTCTTCAACGCTTGCATTCATATGCTCAGAAATGGGAATAGGAACTTAACAGGGAAGTCAAAACCATAATGAATGTGTTTCAAGAAATTGAACAAGCGATTTTAAAGCAAAAACGTCGAAATCAATCTTTACAAAAAGAAGCTGATCGACTCCTGGAACATGTTCTTAGTGCTGATATAATTTCTGTGATTATGAATTCTCTTTATAAATCTGGTACTTCTATGCTTGTTGATGATCACTGTGATGATATTGAGTTGTTGGCTACACAAATTGAGACATTAAAAGATGAAAATATGAATCTCCGACTACACAACGATGATGTACAAAACAAACTTTCTAATGAGATTTTTCAACTCAACAAAAAGCTTGAATGGTGTCAAAACCAAAGTCTTGATTTTGAACTTAAGATGCAAAGTCTTAACACTTCCACATCCTTTCAAAAAGAAAATGAGGAATTAAAAAGTCAAATTTCAAAATATGAAAAGGAATATTTAAACAGAAAGCTTGAAAGTGAGGTGCAATCCTGAAAGTGAAATTCAAGATAAAAAGCACATTATCATTGAGTCGAGATAACTATCTCTATTCAAACAGAAAGCTTGAAAGTGAAATTCAAGATAAAAAGCACATTATCATTGAGTTGAAAGAGAAAATACGTGAACTTGAAAAAGGAAAATCTGTCAACACTAAAGTA
>LBNU01016635.1:222648-234863 GCA_014162995.1 Artemisia annua | reverse complement strand
TTAGAAGACAAACTATTCAAATAGCAAAATTTGACATTGATATTTTTTTACGGATTTTTTGTTGCCTTAAAGGAATTTATATGGTGTGTGATGTTTTTGAGTAGTACAAATAAAATATGAAGAATGTTTTAATAGCCTCAAAATGAAATAGATTGACCATCTTTAATACAAGTACATTGATAAATATGAGAGCATTAACCAACACACAAATCTGTATTCAAGATAGAGGTCTTGAACAAAGCTTGTGGACAAACAATTCCCAAACATTAAACCTCGAACACCTTAACATTTATAATCCGATAAGGCACGAAATACTTTTTCTTCATTACATATTTCTTGTTTTTAAAGATTTTAAAACAAGGTTTATACTCAAGTGTCTAGTGGTGGTGATGGTAACGGTAGTCTTTCTGTGTGGGTTCAACTTATTTGAGAGGTACAATGATATAGCTTATTTTGAGTATTGGTCTTGCTTAATATTGAGTTTAAATAAGTTTTTATTAAGTTTTTATAAAAGTTTTACGTAAAAAATATTTCCAGTAGATTATTAGGGTTTAATAGCGAGTTTGGAACTCATTAGGGTTTAGTAGCGAGTATGGTTCCCTTTTACATAGCGAGTATGCTATTTATTTTGTGCTAGCGAGTTTCATCTTGGCTAGTAGCGAGTTTGGTTTTGGGTAAACCATAGCGAGTTTCATTTCTAGTTTTAGCATAGCGAGTTTTGTTTTTCTTCATTAGCATAGCGAGTTTGATTTTTCATCTAGGATAGCGAGTATCTTTTCCTTTTCCCTAGCGAGTTTTGTTTTTCCCTAGCGAGTTTGGGGTCACATAGGTCTAGCGAGTTTCGTTTTTGTTTTGTCTTAGCGAGTTTGTTTTGTTCAATAGTAGCGAGTTTGTCCAAGTTCTTCCCTAGCGAGTATGATTTTCATTTAGGTAGCGAGTTTGTGTTTTTGTTTTTAATAGGTAGCGAGTTTGATTTCCATTGTCACATAGCGAGTTTTATTTTTATTGTGTAGCGAGTTTAGAATTTTATTTTCTTTAAGTTTTTGAGTCTTACTCTTTTATTGTCGTGTCTTGTTTATTTTTAAAGCCAAGCTAGGCTTATTTGCACTCCATCGTTCATCGAGTGGAGTTTACTTTTATCCATTTCGTTCCGTTACTCTGTCGAATTTTCTTTTGAACTTTTTAACTTAGTTTAATTTTCTTTCGTTAATTAAATACAAAACAACAAAAACATTTTCTTTATTTCTTTCTTTCTTAGTTTATAACTTTTATTTCTTTTTCGCTTTACTTAATCTCATGTTTTCTTTCATAGTTAAACTTATTTCCTTTCTTATCGTTCTTATTTCATTTAAACTCCATGCAAACCTTTCGTAGTATAACTAAAACAAAATCAAATCTTTTCAACCCATTCATCTCACATAACTCACGACTTGAGTGACTAGATCAATTTCAGCGCTCGTTGGGACAACGATACCCGTGGTTCTTACTTTCACTAGCCTAAGAAACGCTCTTATCAACTAGTCAATCTCAAAATATTAAATGTCAAGAGCTTAATGCTAGATTGAAAGAGAAAAATGCATTATTAACTAGGGATATTGAGTGCTATAAATTTCAACTGGGAAATACGGAAAAGCTTGTTCAACGGGAAAAAGGCTTTGAAGTTGCTTTTCAAAAATCTTCTCTTCACGAAAAAGAGTTAGAACATCAAATTGCTAAAATTATGGAGTCTAAAAATAACTTAGCTTCTGAACTGGAAAAACAAGCGTTTGAACACAAACAACAAATTGCACAACTTGATGCAGTCATTTTAAAAACTAAAACTGTGTTGTCAAATTGTCAAGCTGCATTCAAAGAACATAAACGCAAAACCGGAGAAAAAGTTAAGTCATACGTTGATGAGATTGTTGAATTGGAACATAAGCTTAAAGAATTTCAAAATGTTGTATGTAAAACTGGTAATTCAGTGACAACAATTCAAAAGTTTTCAGTAAAACGAACAAACAATGGTCACGGCTTTGCAATTGGAAGTGAATCACCATGTTTTTTACGTGTAGCACTCAAAGAGATTCCAAAGTTATATAGTGCAGATCATTTCTTTGACGATACTATTGTTCGTACTGTTGTATATGATTGTGAAGAAGAAAATGAAATTGAAGAAGAGAGTCGATCAAAAATGGAAATTGTTAAATACAATATGCCTTTTGATTACTCTAAAATGCCTCCAATAACTGATATTTTTACCTCTCAAAAAGAGAAATCTGAACAACCATGGTACATTATCAAACCTCAAGAAGTTACTTCTTATGTAGCTCCTGTTAAACCATTGGTAAAAATTAACGGTCCTTTACCAAACAATGAAAAACTTCAACCTCTTCCTACTCATTGTCGTGTACTTCGGTATTTTGACACGTTCAAGGAAGATATTGAACGATTATATGAAGCAATAGAACGCAACTCTCAAATAACGGTTTTTACTATTACTACTCCTCATGAGAGAGAAAAAAGAGAAGTGTTTCAAAAACAGTTTTTACCTATTGCTCAACACTTGCGTCTATGTGCTAACCACTGGGAACAAGAACTTAAAAAAGAGGTCTCATCTATGATGAATGTTTTTCAAGAAACTGAACAAGCAATTTTAAAGCAAAAATGTCGAAATCAATTTTTACAAAAAGAAGCTGATCGACTCTTGGAACATGTTCTTAGTGCTGATATAATTTCTGTGATTATGAATTCTCTTTATGAATCTGGTACTTCTATGCGTGTTGATGATCACTGTGATGATATTGAGTTGTTGTCTAAACAAATTGAGACATTAAAAGATGAAAACATGAATCTCCGACAACACAATGATGATGTGCAAAACAAACTTTCTAATGAGATTTTTAATCTCAACAAAAAGCTTGAATGGTGTCAAAACCAAAGTCTTGATTTCGAACTAAAAATGCAAAGTCTTAACACTTCCACATCATTTCAAAACGAAAATGAAGAATTAAAAAGTCAAATTACAAAATATGAAAAGGAAATTGCAGAATTGCAAGAAGTTACAGACTATTGGCAAAAGCGTCGAGATAATTATCTCTATTCAAATAGAAAGCTCGAAAGTGAAATTCAAGATAAAAAACACATTATCATTGAGTTGAAAGAGAAAATACGTGAACTTGAAAAAGGAAAATCTGTCAACACTAAAGTAGCTGCACCAGGAATGTACTCATTAGACATAACCAATGTAGAACAACACACTCATAAGTTTAATATAGATCCTTCCACTTCTACAGGAATAGTTGCCACTCCTAGCGTTAGCAGATCCAAGCGTAAACGTATGAAAAGGAAGAATAGGATTTTGCAACGTAGAAGAGAGACACTAGAAGCCTCTGAAGTAGAAGAACACCCTAGGACTTTGAATAATACTCATCTTGCAATAGATTTAGATTCTGATTTGGCAAATTGTAATCCTAATCGTTGTGTAACGAATGATGAACCTTTAAATGCTTTGAATGTTAATGCTTCATGTGTGTTTTGTCGTAAGAGTATGTTATCTGGTGATCATTCTAAATGTGTTGCGCATTCTCTTTTATCTCGTTTTAAGAAACGTACATCAGGCAGGAAATCTAGGCCCACTAATGCTTCAAAATCTGTGCTAGGACTTATGCCTTGTGTAGTTTCAAAGAATGATGTAGTCCACCCACTAGTTGCGAACAATAACCCTAGGAACACGCCATCACTTAGCGAATTCACTAAGAAAAAGGCTAAATCTAGTTGGAATTGGCAACGTCGGTTACAAAGAACACATAACTTTAAATGGATTCCTAAAATTGTTAATATGTGTGCTTCTAACCCAACGGAACCCATAACTTCTTCGGGTTCCACCCTTACCATTGTATCATCGTCGTCTCTTTTATGTGATGCAGGTGGTGCAAATTGTTCTCTGGATTGTTGATAGCGGATGCTCTCGACACATGACAGGCAATCTCAAACTGTTAAGAAACTTTGTCTCAAAGTTCATTGGTACTGTCAGATTCGGGAATGATCATTTCGCTGCAATTATGGGGTATGGGGACTATGTCAGTGGGAATATCGAAATTAGTCGTGTTTATTATGTTGAAGGCCTCGGTCACAATCTATTTTCAGTCGGTCAATTTTGTGATGGTGATCTGGAAGTTGCATTTCGGGAGAAAACATGCTTTGTTCGTGATCTACAAGGAAATGATCTGATGTCCGGCACACGTGGAAACAGTCTTTATACAATTTCAATGTCCGACATGACCGCTTCCTCTCCCATTTGTCTACTTTCAAAGGCTGAATCGACAAAATCCTGGCTATGGCACCAACACATGTCTCATCTCAACTTCAAAACTATGACTGATCTTGCTCGCCATAAACTAGTTGACGGTCTTCCAAGGTTCAGATATGCAAAAGATCACTTATGTCCCGCTTGTGAACAAGGAAAGAGCAAACGTGCACATCTAAGTTCAAAACCAGAACCAAGTACAGATCATGTTCTTCAACTTCTTCATATGGATTTATGTGGCCCAATGCGAGTACAAACGATCAATGGGAAATGTTACATTCTTGTGATAGTCGATGATTTCTCCAAATGGACTTGGGTCTACTTTCTTCGAAGCAAAGATCAAGCTCCATCGATGATAATCACCTTTCTCACGAAAATTCAGGTTCAACTTCGCAACACAGTCAGAATCGTAAGAACAGACAATGGAACTGAATTCAATAATCAAACTCTTCGTGATTACTTTGAGAAAGTTGGAATTGAACATCAAACATCAATTGCACGGACTCCCAAACAAAATGGAGTGGTCGAAAGACGCAACAGAACGTTAGTGGAAGCCGTACGAACGATGCTCATTAATGCTCAATTACCAGATTATCTTTGGGCAGAAGCCGTCTCAACTGCATGTTACACCCAAAATCGTTGTATGATCAATAAACGTCATAAAGTCACACCATATGAAATTGTTCACAAACGAAAGCCTAACATACAACACTTTCATGTATTTGGTTCTCTATGCTATCCAAATAATGATTGTGATGACCTTGGAAAACTTAAAGCAAAGGCTGACGTCGGTATCTTCATTGGATATTGTGAAAACTCAAAAGGATTTCGAATCTACAAACATCGTACTAGAGAGATTCAGGAGACTATTCATGCTAATTTCGATGAGCTCACAGAAATGGCTTCTGAGCAAAACAGCTTAGGACCCGCAACCAACCGTCTAAACTTTCCAGATTCTTCAGCTGAACCGTTGTCACTAACTCGTCGAGAATTGGAAACATTGTTTTCTCCTTTGTTCGATGATTCATTTGAGACACGTGCACCAGATGTATCCACTAGTTCCGCTGCTCAACCTGATAATATTCAAGTACCTGATACAACAGTTACTACAACAACAATAGTAACACCCGATGCACCCCCGACTGAATCACCAACAATAGAAGAACAAACCGCTTCCAACACCGACAACCCAACTGAAGATCTGAACCAACCACAAGTACCCGAACCTGCAAATTATGATCCAAATGCGTTCTTCAATCCGTTTGCTCCGACTCCGAACCTTTCAGATATTGCTGAGTCGTCAACACGCAACTTGGAACCAACTAATATGCAGCAGTTTCATAACCCTCACCCTTCAACACATAATTGGACTCGTGATCATCCAATTGTCAACATTATCGGTCATCCAACGGCTCCAGTTATGATTAGACAGAAACTTCACTCCGATGCCGAACATTGCATTTATGCTCTAACCGTTTGTCATGAAGAACCTAAAAACATCAAACAAGCTCTCACTTATGACAATTGGATTGAATCAATGCAAGATGAATTCAACCAATTCAAACGTCTTGAAGTCTGGGAATTAGTTGAACGACCAGATGGGTTTTATGTCATTGGGCTAAAATGGATTTGGAAAAACAAGTTGGACGCAGAAGGCAATGTTATTCGTAACAAATCACGTTTGGTAGCTAAAGGATATACTCAGGAGGAAGGAATTGACTTTGAGGAATCTTTCGCACCAGTGGCTAGACTTGAAGCTGTTCGTATATTTTTAGCATACGCTGCTCACAAAAACATGGTCGTTTATCAAATGGATGTGAAAACTGCATTTTTGAACGGTCTTACGTGAGGAGGTATATGTTAGTAAGCCAGAGGGATTTGTCGACCCAGAGCACCCAAATCATGTCTACCGACTTAAGAAGGCTCTCTATGGTCTCAAACAAGCCCCCAGGGCGTGGTATGATAAACTTACTGCTTTCTTGCTTGCTAATTCTTTCACTAAAGGTTTACTAGATCCAACTTTGTTTATTCAAAAACACGGGGAAGATGTTTTAATTGTGTAAATATATGTCTATGACATTATTTTTGGTTCTACAAACAAAAAGTACTCAAACGCTTTTGCCAGATTAATGAAACAAAATTTTGAAATGTCAATGATGGGTGAACTTACGTTCTTCTTAGGACTACAAGTTCATCAGTCACCCCGTGGAATTTTCCTTAATCAGTCCAAATACGCTTTTGAGATAATTAAGAAACACGGAATGACCAGTTGTGATACTTACAATACTCCTATGGCCAACACAACTAAGTTAGATGCGGATCCAAATGGGAAACCAGTTGACCCTACAAAATACCGTAGTATTATTGGGTCACTCATGTATCTCACTGCTAGTAGACCGGATATTGTATTTGCTGTATTTAGTGCTCTCGATATCAGTCCAGTCCTACTGAACGTCACCTCAATGAGGCTAAGAGAATCCTTCGATACGTAAAGGGAACCATTCACTTGGGGATCTGGTATCCGAAGGATTCCGGTTTTGAACTAATAGCTTTTTCAGACGCTGATCATGCAGGGTGTATGGATACACGCAAAAGTACTTCTGGTGGTTTGCAGTTTCTTGGAGATAAACTCGTGTCTTGGCAATCAAAGAAGCAGGATTGCACCTCACTTTCGTCAACAGAAGCTGAATACGTTGCCATGACTGCCTGTTGTGCACAAGTCATTTGGATGCGTACACAGCTAATGGACTATGGTTACTTATTCAACAAGATTCCGATGTATTGTGACTCGAAAAAGTGCGATAGCAATCTCGTGCAACACGGTTCTGCCTTCAAAGTCTAAGCACATTGATCTCCGTTATCACTTCATCAAGGAGCATGTTGAAAAGGATACAATAGAGTTATATTTCGTGGGTACTGAATACCAACTGGCAGATTTGTTCACAAAACCTTTAGCTCCCTCAAGGTTCGCTGAACTAGTCTACCGGATTGGTATGCGGTGTTTGACTCCAGATGATCTAAAATCTTTTCTTGAAAACAATTAACTGAGTCAAATACCAAAACCATTTTTGTATATATTTAACAAAAACAAAAATACAAAATCAAAAAAATTTCAAAAATACCAAAAAAGATTTTACATTTTTATTTATTTTATTTTATATTGTTTTTTAAAATGCATGTACACTACCTACATCAACACTTTGGTTTATCAAAAATTTCTCAATTTTCATACCAAGTGTTGAGGGGGAGAAAATGTTCTTCAATATTCAAAAATCTTGTGCAAACATGTGTACTTGCATATTTCAAAAAGTTACGATGTTATCTTGTTATAATAGTGGAACGTCACAGGTTATCCCTCGTATCATTTCTTTTATTTTTTTTTTAATTTCCTTTTAGCTTAGTATGTCTTTGCCGTTAACGGTCGTTACATTAAATCGTTATTTATTAAAGATTTGGACCATTAAAATGATTGTTTTGTAGTTAAGGGACTAATATTGCCAAACTGTCAAAGTTTTCAAAAAACATAACCTAAACAAACACCCCCCATTTTTCACTTTTCACAAAATCATAAAACAAACACACCCTTTTACAATCAAACGGCCAAGAATCATATAACAAATCCGTGCTCAAAATCTTCAAACCGTAAGTGTTTCTATGATCTATGGCCTAATCTAGAACATGGTTTTAAACGAATTACGTTTTTGATGGCTAGATTATTCGCAATTTAAGTATCTAGATCTAGGGTTTCGTTATTTTCGAATGTTCGTGATTTAGATGTTTTGTGGTTATAAATTCATAGGGCTTTTGATCTTATATGTCTTCTAAACATACCTAAAACTTTTAATCACAACAACTATCACGTTTGAATGGATTTCGAAAGTTAGGGTTTAGGAACGAATTGGGTTTTCTTGGTTGAGTGTTTTAGTGTTTGAATTTATTGGTGGGATATGTTTGTTAGAGTAGTTGTATCATGTTTATACACGTTAATTGCTTTAATTATCTCGTTCGCATGATTTCATAAGTTAGGGTTTATGAGTGAATTTGGGCGTTTTCATGCTAGTGTTTTAGAGCCTAATTAAACTGTTTATATGTGTTCATGTATGTGTTAATTGATGTATTCCATGGGAATTTCTACTTGATCTCTCGTTATAAATGTTCTAGATAATTTTTTGAGCTCATTAGTTTTTGAGATCTTTTGGATGAGCATGATGTGTTTCTAATTGTTGTTTCACACTCAATACATAGGTATTCATTCAAGGATTCAAAGATTTCACTGAAAACGTATGTCTACAAAGAATTCGAAAATTCTTGTATAAGAATTTTTCGAGAAAATTTTTTCGAGATCTTTTCTCGATAATTTTATCGAGATCTTTCGAAATTTTTTCGAGAAATCTCCTTAACAATAGTTATCGAGATCACTTTGAAAACTTTCGAAATCTCTCAACAAAACTATCGAGATCTAAAGATTTTCGAGATCCTTAATTATCGAGATCTTTCAAAATTTTCGAGAACATATGAGACCATGTTTTCGAGAAACTTGGCTAAGAGTTATCGAGAACCTTTGTTCATCAAGTTTTCAAGATCTTTCTTGTAGAAATTATCGAGATCTTTCTTGCACAAAAGTTATCGAGATCTTCCTTAGTAATAGTTATCGAGAACATCGTTTGTCATATTTTCGAGATCATGGTTAACATATTTTTTTGAGAATTCTCATGAATTGTAACTTTTCGAAAACATGTATAATGAATGAATCCTCATGAATGTGTATGATGTTTGTGTTGTTATAAGGTTTATTAATTTGTGCTTGTGTAGTATTGATGATCATGTTATTATTAGACGTTTGTGCTTTAAATGTTTGATTGCTAAGTCTTATGAAATACATGTTGATTGATAATACTGTCACATATTAATTAACTGGACCATAAATGCAACATGTAACTTATACGTCTTTGAATTTCAAACATGGATGAAGACTAATGACTAACGAATCTGGATGTTTGATTTCATGACTTTACATTTACAGAACACAATGGCTCAACACAATGAATCTGTCCCAGAACAAACTCTACCACTACTCATACTTGGTGAAATTGTACCAGCAGACTACAACGTTATCATTGACCAAAACAATCCACGCATTGACTTCAACAAACTCAGTATTCCAGAAGATACATGCAAGATTGTCGAGGACATACTGCTAGCTCATCCCTGCAAACCAATGCTCACTAATTCTACATCAGTACCAATCTTCTACATTCATCAGTTCTGGTACACTGCTAGGGCTAACTTGGACGATATATCATTCACTGTCAAGCTGGATCGTCAGGAATACACAGTAGATCTTGATGTTCTTTGAACCGTTCTTATGTTACCGACACCCAATGAGTTTCATCCTATGTTGACCGAACTTGAAATCCTGGATTACTTCATTGATCTAGGATACGATGTTCCAGATAATCAATCACTCACCAGACTATCGAAGTTCAACGTCAAATATCTGCCACAACCATGGAGAACCTTCTACATGTTGATAGTCAGATCAATTGCTGGAAGGAGGAGTGGTCACGATCATCCACGATTGGAGCACCTGCAAGTATTTTGGGGAATGATGAGCATGAAACCAATTGACTTCGCCAGATCCATAATGAGCGACATTATCCATCACATTCAGACTGACCGTGAAAGGACCGTGATTCCGTTTGTTAGGTTCACAAAGATGCTTATCGAACACTTCTGTGAGAAAACACCTGATTACATCAAGAGAATGCTAGACCAAACAGAACCCAAAGACATTTACAACAAAGACTTCAGGATCTCCTTCGTCAAAACCATCAGGTTCGTTCCAAGGACGAAAGGAATGAGAATCCCAGACCACTTTCTGGATGAAGAGATTCGAAAGACACAAAACTTCAAGATTTATGATAAAGCCTTTCAAGCTGGGCAAGTTGGTCACATTGGTGAAGAAGAAGAACCAGCTTCCATTGTTCAAACCCGAAGCAGAAGAGGTGGCAAGTCAGGAAGTACAAGCAGTACCACAACTTCCCAACAATCTAAGACTGTACCGAAACCACCCACCAGACCAAGGAGGAAAGCTACACCAAAACAGATTCCTCAAGATGAACCGTCAGCTTCATCGTCAGAAACAGAAACTGAATCTGATTTCGGTTCTGAATCAGATGACGAAGAAGACTTTGAAAGAAGATCTAAAGCACAGGATGATGAAGAGGAGTTTCCTGGACTCGAACTTGCTAAACAAATAAGCAAGGAAACTTCTCAGAAGGAACAAAAGAAAGGAACAGGGATCACCATTAATGAACCCAGTGGTGATTTACATGATGAAGAAGATGCAAATGAACCAGTTGGTGAACCACTAGTCGACAAACGCAAACTAAAAAGCGTTATTGTCGATCCTAGAGCAGAAGAAAAGCAGCACTTGAAAGAACTAAGAGAAGCTGCACTCCTCAATCTCCAACATCCCCAGCCTCATCAACGACCGCTCAACATAGAGGCACAAGAGGGTGGCTCAAGTAGCACTGCAGTTCCTCCTTCATCACAGACTGAAACCGAACAACATGATCAAGAAGGGAACATTATTATGAAGGAAGCTACAGAGGATGATGCTTAGAAAGAGCAGACTGAGTTCATCACACCTGAGTTCATTGATCAGGTTCAAAGGGAAGAAGAACTGAAAAAGAAAGCAAATGAGGAGTCTGAAAAATTGATTAGTGATGTACAAGATGAAGAATTCTTTGACACCGATCAATTCATCGACACACAATCTCATTCATCTTCAAAGGATCCTCCGATTCCCTCAGGCACACCTCCAAGGGATCCTTCACCTCCTCCATCAGAACCTGACCACGAAACATCTTCATCATCGTCACATCATTCATCTCCGCCACCAACAAAGAAAACATCGAAAAGCAAATCAATCAGGAAGAAGAAGGGAAGCAAATCATCCTTGACAGCATCACAAAGGATCAAACAAGCTGTTGCAATGGCAAGGCAAAAGAAGAAGGAGACACAACCTCAAGATGGAGACCTTAAAGACCAAGTTCAAAAGCAAAACAGGTCAAAACTTTGAATAATCAAGTCAAGGAACTCCAAAACTCTACGGGATTGGTTCAAAAGCTACTTCAAGCAGATATGAGCATGATGATCAATGAATACACTGCCGAATACCTTAACGATAATCTTGCTGCAATTGCTCAACCAGCAGTGTCAGAACTTCTTGAGCCAATTCGTTCATAGTTGAATACCAGGATCATGCATAGCATCCAACGCATGCTTCAGTCTACTCCTTTCTACCTCCGCACAGACAGGGCTCCTCCATCACCAACTGAACTTTCAACCGAACAACTACAAGCCCTGTTAGCTGCTAAGCTAAGAAATAAGGAAGACAAGACTCCTGAAGAATCAACAATGTTTGAGGCACTCCAAAATATTGCCTCAAAAGAATCTTGCAAGGAAGCCGCTGGCAAACACAAAAGACAAAGGAAGGATGATGATCCTGATGCCGATCCCAAAAGCAAGAAATCAAAGACATCAGAAGGACCATCGTCTTCTCATAAGCCAAAGCAGACTTCCAAGACTCCACCATCAAAGCAACATGCACCTGCATCAGGCTCCCGTCCAACTCAGTCAGAAGAGCCATTTATGCTTCAACCAACTGACATTCAGGAAGAACCCGAATCATCAATCCCCGAATTACAAATTCCCGAATTTCAAGCTGGTCCATCATCAACTGCTAAGACCAAAGAGAAAAGGAAATCCACAAAGTCAAAGAAGAAGAAGAAGAAGAAGAAGAAGTCTACTCCTTTCTCATGGTTAGATGTGGAAGAAGCTCCTCAATCTGATTGGTTGACCGAGATGATCAAAGCACAACCACCACTTGAAGCCGAAGAACCACTGCCTGGAAATACTTTGC